>CM034146.1:268884416-269114416 GCA_019776745.2 Taxus chinensis | reverse complement strand
TTCAATCGATCCAACCTAGACCAATCTACTACTGCAAGTAAACATTCAGCCATTGAAGAATATGTCAAAGGGAAAGGGGGTGAAGCACTCAATGGTTGAGACAATGCGTGTTCCTCTAAATCGAGAAGGGTGTCTCTACAAATAAAATTTAATATAACCTGCATTGAAGTCAATGTTGTAAAAAAAAATGTTTTTTTTAAAATTCTATCAAACAGTTCACGCGCCATGTGTATGCTCCCACATTTTGCATCCATGAATACCAAAGCATTTGCAACTACAACATCTGACAAAATTCCTCTATCTTTTACGCTTTGTTGGATGTCCAATCCCTATTCCAGTGCTCCTATTTTGGTAAAGACTGGGAGTGTGCAGGAAACTATGAACTAATCAGGATGGAGAACAATTTGTGCATAGGTAAATAAGTTTGATTGTCCCATTAGGAAACACATGTCTTCTATACACTGCCATAAGCATAATCCATGAGAAGTTGTCCCATTCTTCTTCAACATACAACAACCATAAAAATAACAGGTAGTAGATGTTCCTTGAGATTTTAAACCCCCTTCAGACGTAGGTACAGATCCATCTCAATCAATTTGTGTAGCAAAGTGAGGAGATATTTCTGGGAAGAGTTTATCTTTGCGTGTAGGACTAGTTTGACCCACAATGGTTGATTTTAGATTGCTATTCACAGAGCTCTATTTGGCACATTCCACACACCCATTCTCTCAACTATCCAATTTATGATAATTTACAACATTAACATGGGTTTTGGCATGGTCAAAGTGTCTGGATCTTAATTAAAGCATTTTAATTATTATGCAAGGGGAAATGACAGGCCTGAATGTCCTCATAGGTTTCCCACGTGCCTTGATAGGGGGGTCCTCCTCTTTATGCTGCTACACTCCACCCCATGCCATCAAAATTCACCAACTTCATCCATGCCATTACTCCACCACCAACCATTCGATCCTCCCCTTTTGATTTGTTTTATTTATTTATTTTAGTAGGGAACTACATTTCCCTCCCCTTATAAGAGTATCATCCTTGATGCGACACAACACTAGGGTTAGATAGAGATATGGGTAAGCAAGGATATTCAACAATGACAAGTCTTTCCTAGGGAAATGAGTTGTGTCACTAAAACATGACCACAAGATAGAAGGAAATTTCAAAAAGTTCTTAGAGTTCTTTGAAAACTAAGAGTTCTAGTTTACATCATTACCTTTCTTATATTTACTCTTTTCCCTTAACAATATTTACTAAGATCAAGCTCTTAATGTTTCAATGTTTTAATATTTTAGTTTATTTTAATTTGTTTTTGTGGATGCCCAATAGAAACTGACATCATAATACCACATCAGGGCCAAACACGGCACTAATGGCTCACAAGACATCATGATATGTACTTTCACGACTATATCACATCACAAGAAGTGAACTAAACCATGGAGTGACATACACAACCCACTCAACATAGTACTAGTCACATAGATGCCCCTCACACAAAAGTACTTGTAACATAAGCATACTATAGCTCATGGAATTATCAATAGTACACATACAATAACTGTAGTTACATAGTTTTAATAAAGGGGATCAAATCGTACCCTTAATGATGGGAAACAATTGTCAACATCACAAAACATAACTAGACTCACATGAGTAAATGTAAATCATAACACCAACTCCAAAAACACCACAAAACAACTCCATATACCTCCCGAATCATCACAAAACAACTCCATATACCTCCCAAAGTAACACAAAACAACTCCATATACCTCCCAAAGTAGCAAAAACAACTCCATATACTTCCCGAAGTAACATAAAATAACTCCATGTACCTCCCGAAGCATAAAAAACAACTTCATATACCTCCCGAAGTATCACAAAACAACTCCATATACCTCCCAAATAATAACATAAAGATAAATTTTCCTTTTAGCTCCATATAATAGGTTGGTCACCCCATGGCCCTAGGGACATAGATTCCAGACACCCCTAACCCAAGTGACATAATAACTCATGGTTCGACAACCCACTAGTTATCTATAACTCCTTGTGGTGTACCCCACAACAAAGCGGGTCCATAGGTTAAACCACTCCATGGTGCATCCCATGACCCTATTCCACACATTACGACATTAGAACCATCATAACAATCCGTTTCAAATGTCAGGTGGCAAAAATACCAAGCATTGGGCTAGGCTATAAAACCTTTAAACGTGAAAATAAAATTTAAAACTAAGTAAATAAAATGGCCAAATAGCCATAGTTAGTGAAAAAATCCATATGTTAGTGCAAAAACCAAATAAAATGCCCAAAATATAAAAACACATCAATCAAGAAAATTATTGGTTCTAGCAAGAAAAAGAAAATGTTCAATTTATGAATAACGTGTAGAGAAATAACACATCACAATAACTATGTAGCCTTATACAACCACCAAAGGGCTACTCGCGAGTTGTTGGCACTCAGACATCGAGCCTCAACTCATAAAATAACATATCAAATAATACAACTGTTATCATCTCTGTCTGAATCATCCCTCCACCACTTTCACAAGGCTCAACATAGTCGTAACTACACTTACATTGAATCAATACGATAACCATATAGGGAGAGAGAAAGGAGTGCAAGTCACCATCTACTCAGCCTAAAGTGTCCCGAAACACAATATGCATGACATCCATTGAGCAAGTGCCATACATACCAAATGAACAAAAGTGGGTTTTCAGCCTATGCAAGACTCCACTTCCTATCTTGTACTCGGCTTAAGTGAATGGTCAGCTGTACACATTTCCTCACTCCAAACATACACCTTTTACTGATTTCTATTACGTGTTGAGTTTTGGAGCTGAATCGCTTCACTAGCATGCTTTTGCAGAATTACTGGAATACACAGTAACCGACGTCAGTCTGTCAACACTAAAATTTTCCTCCGTAATTTCTATTTCATTAATGTATGTATTAGGAATAGGATGTTGTTAAGTATAATTAGTAGTAAGTCTGATAGAAGATAACGGCGCCGTCAGTACGGTGCTGCCAATAATGTGGAGTACGGTAACAGTCAAAGTACAATAGGAATGTTGTAAAAAGTAAATATTTGTCGTAAGTGGTCCGATAATGTTAAAATGTCAAAGTTTGGGTAATTAGAGAAGTAGGGTCTACATGATTAGGAATTAGAAATATTATATTGGTAATAAGGACAAGGAGTGAGGTCATAAATATTTTGTGTATTTTATTTGTAAAAATTCTAAAAATGTGGAACCCATGTAAAATGATAAGGTTTATCTTATCTTAAAAGATAAGCTTACATATACAGATAAGAGTTAAGGTATGGAATATGATTCGTCAGAGTAGATTTTTTATCCTATCTTAGAGATAAGATGGATAAGCCTGGAAGTTCTATAAATAGAGAGGCCACCCCCCTCATTTAGCATAGAAGGAAATAGTGAGAAATATTGTAGGAAGTGTGCAAAGGAAACCATCAGTTTAAAAGTGTGTTGAAGAAGCCATTAAGAGGTGTAATTGTAAAGTTTCTCCCATAGTCTTGGTGAAAGGCAAGTGAAGTCAATAACACTTGAAGTACCTCATGGGTGAGATTGTAACAATTTCATGTTAATATTATAATTTACTTTGATATTTCAGATTTGTCATCATTCCGTCTTATCATAGTCGATGGTATTCTTGTGTTATGTTGTTGTTTTGTTTCCAGATTACATCCACCAAACTAAAGGCTATGCATTAGTAAATAATTATAGCATGAGGAGTTCCCGGTGAAGAATTATCATAGTGTCGGATTGGTGATGACATTTTGGTTCCGTTGCCGAGACCATTCCTCGTTGGTGGATTTTCTGGAGAGATATTCCCACTTACTCAAAAATCAATTGGAGGGTAACCTTATTTTTACTGTGCATAGTAGTTACCATGGTAAAGTCATTTTTACCGTGAATAGTAGTTACCATGATAAATTCATTTTTGCTGTGAATAGTATTTATCACAGTAAAGTCACTTTTTACCGTGAATAGTATTTACCGCAGTAACTTCACTTTTTACTGTGAATAGTGTTTACCACAGTAAAGTCAGTTTTTACCGTAGTAAGTCAAGTTTTACCAGAGTTTACCGTGGTCATTTCTATTTTAATGTAGAAAGGTGTAAAGTCACTTTCTAGTATAGTGATTCCAATTATTTGTGCACATAAGTCTTGTTGATTTTACTTGTGGGTTGGTATTTCACGGTGGTTACTTTTGAAAATGGGAAAGATTCCTATTTTTTCAGCTCAATCTAATGAAGATGCTTCTTCTTTCATTCAAGATTTTAAATGATCTTGTATTTGTAATAGCCTTATAAGAAGGGAACAATGGACTGAATTTTTTCCTACCTTTTTGGATGGTTCAGCACTTAGGTGGTTTGAAACACTAGGTGATAATGTGAAAAATTCATGGGATTTATTAATTGAAAGTTTTCTTGAAGAATTTGGTGAACAACAGAAATATGCAGATCTCATTATCGAGATCACAAAGCTATCCCAAGGAGAGAAGGAGAAGATAAGGGATTATCATGCTCGTGTTCTAGAGCTAAGGAGGAAGCTCGATGCCCAGATCCGGAAGGAAGGATTAGCGGATGGGTTGATGAATGGCGTGGATAATCTCCTCTGTAAGCACTTCATTCTTGGGATGAAGCCAGAGATCAGAAAATGAGTGAAGTATGACCACCCAGATACCATTGAACAAGCAAAAGAGATTGCAAGAAGGCAAGAAGAAAGCATGGAAGAGGAGCCCAAAGAAATTGTTGCTAAAGTAGAGCCTACACCAGCACCTTTGGTCCAGAATCCACAACCAATCCCGGTGAGCACAAATATTTCTCCTAGTACATCTACTGAGTATGAAAATCTACTCAAAAAGATGGGTCAGTTAACTATTAATCTTCTTCAAGGAAAAGAATTTAGTTCTCAAGGAGGAGATAGAGGTCCAAAAAGAAATATTTCTGAAGTTGTATGTTATAGTTGTTATAAAAAGGTTCATTATAAGTATAATTGTCCATATAGAGCTTCTACATCTGGTAAAAGAGATAATGATAAAGGAAAAGCACCTGTGAATTCTTTTGATGTAGTAGATAAGAGCATAAATAATGAAGTAGATGTGTTTGTAACAAAAAGAAAGAAAGAAAAAGATAATCAAGATGGAAATGATCTTAAGAAGATGAAAGGAGAAACTAGTAATAAACATAGGAGAAGAAAGTTGGGTGTGCAGGATTTTTTGATTTCACAGGGGCAAGGACCATACTCCATCTTGGAAGATCTGTCCAAAAGGCTTGCAAATATTACATATGGTCAACTCTCGGCTATGTCTTCTGAGAAGAGGCGGGAGCCACGAAGTGGACTCAATGCTCGACGAAGAAAGGAGGTTGAGGTCCCTGTTTTGGAGGTAGAGGTGGATCCCTATGCTCGACAAGCTGAGGTATTATGTAATGGTATTTCAATTCATGATGTATTAGTTGATGGAGGTGCTGCAGTTAATGTAATGACCGAGTCTATAATGAATATGTTGGGTTTAAAAATTGATCGCCCTTCAACACTTATGTTAAGGTCATTAAATAAAGGAAAAACTAAACCAGAAGGTGTAGTTTCAAATGTGGCAATATCTGTTATGGGTGTTGTATGTGTGGTAGACTTTTAGGTGATGAAAAATGGTACTGTTGCGTACCCAATGCTCCTGGGAAGACCATGGCTAAGGAGATTTCATGCAAGAAACTATTGGAATGAAGGTTTCATGACACTTGGACGTGGTAGAGAGAGGGTGAAGATAAACGTGATCCCTCGACATCATAAGGCATAACCTGTGGATTCAAGTGATGAAAATGATGATTGGACATCCTCTGATTACTCTAGTACCAGTGAAGTGGACACTGAAGATGAAGAAAGTGAGGTTGATGTTTCAGTCATGGATATCCTTCCAGTCACACCAACTCATGACCCCATAAAATTATCTAAAGAAGAAGTTGATGATCGTCTCCAACAAATAAAGATTGGTGATGCTGTGATGGAGAGTGAGAAGGAATCCTACCTCTAGCTCTTTCGAAGGTATATACACATATTCACTTTTGATTATAAGGAACTCCATCAAGTAAGTTGGGTAGAACATTCTATTGAGATCGTAGATGGTGCTAAGCCCATAAAGCAAATGCCATATAAAATGAATCCTAATTTTTCCAAGACTGTAAAAGAAGAAATAGATAAGTTGCTTGATGCAGGATTCATATTTGCTGTGGAGAATTCAGAATGGGTTTCTCCCATTGTGATCTCAATAAAAAAGAATGGGAAGCTACGCATTTGTGTTGATTTCAGGAAGCTCAATAAGGCAACAAAGAAGGATCATTACCCTCTTCCATTTTCAGACCAGATCTTGGACGAAGTAGCTGGCAAGGAGTGCTATAGTTTTGCTGATGGATATAGTGGCTACAACCAAGTTCGTATGGCAGAGAAAGATCAGCTGAAGACCACGTTCACAACTCCTTGGGGAACGTTTGCTTATAGAGTTATGCCTTTTGGGTTGTGTAATGCTCTGGCAACATTCCAGCATTTGATGAATAGGGTGTTCGAACCCTATATTGGGACCTTCATCAGAGTATTTCTGGATGATTTTTGCATCTATGGGAGCAAGTTGGACCACCTGCACCAGATGGAGATAACATTTCAAAGGTTAGATGAAGCACAAGCCTCACTAAACCCTACAAAGTGTGTCTTTGGATGTTCTAAAGGCGTTTTGTTAGGGTATGTTGTATCCAAAGATGGTATTGGTACTGATCCTGAGAAAGTTTCAAAAATCAAAGATTTACCATTTCCTATTAATAGAAGTAAGTTGAGATCATTTTTAGGCCATGTGGGTTACTATAGAAGGTTCATCAAGAATTTATCAAAGATTACACAGCCACTAACCCAGTTCTTGAAGAAGGATGTTACTTATGAACCAGGAAATAAGGCGCATGAAGCTTTTGGACAACTAAAGGAAGCCCTGGTGTCTTCACCTGTTTTGAAGAATCCAGATTAGAGCAAGCCATTCATTGTGTACACTGATGCCTCAGATGCAGCAGTAGGAAGTACTTTGAGCCAAAAGGATGAAAATAGGAATCAACATCCAATTTACTTTGGGAGAAGACAAATGAGCAGTGTTGAGGTAAATTATACTGTAACTGAAAAAGAGGTTCTGGCTATCATTTTTGCTGTAAAGAAGTTTAGATTTTACTTGCTAGGGTAAAATTTTCTAGTTGTAACAGATCATCAGGCTCTAAAATATATTGTAAATAAGCCTAACCCATCAGGGAGGATAGCAAGATGGATAATTTTGCTACAAGAATTTGAATTTGATATTATAGATAGGTCAGGAAAGAAGCATGTCAATGTAGATGCACTCTCTCGAGCCTATGATAGTTTAGGATCATCTTGTGATGATGATGATTTCCCCGATGCAACATTGTTATCCCTTGACACAATCCCTAGTGAATACATAGATATTTGGAATTATCTAAATGAATTCAAGTTTCCTGATGGTGCCAATGCAAAGACTAAGAGAAAGATTACTCAAGCCAGTCATCCATATTCTATTCTGCATGGAGTATTATTTTGAATAGGACCTGATGGACAGTACAAGAGAGTAGTTGGACGTGATCAAGGGAAGGAACTGCTAGAAGAATTCCACAATGGTACATGTGGAGGGCACTTCTCTGGACAACTTACAGCAAGAAGGATCTTGGATGCAGGTTATCACTGGCCCACTCTTTTTAAAGATTGTTATAATTATTGCAAGACATGTGATATTTGTCAAACACATGGTAACCGTAAGACTTCATTAGCTCCATTATGCCCTATTCTTCCACTTGGTCCCTTTGAAAAGTGGAGAATAGACATTGTAGGTCCACTTCCAACTACCTCACGCCAAAATAAGTATATTGTAGTTGCCACAAATTATTTAACCAAGTGGGTTGAAGCTAGGCCATTGAAAACAGCTTCCATGGATGAAGTGGCAAGGTTCATATATGAACACATTGTCACCAGATTTGGTTGTCCATTAGAAATTGTAACAGATCAAGGAAGCCACTTCATTAATGAGGTGGTAGAAGCCCTAGTCAATAAGTTTTCTATTAAGCACAGGAAGGCAACAATATACAAGCCAAGCACAAATGGATAGGTGGAACGAACAAATTTTGTGTTGTGTCAAATTCCAGCAAAAGATACAGCCTTGCAGGTACATAAATGGGATAAAAGGATTCATGCAGCATTGTGGGCATATAGGGCAACATCAAAGTCAGCAACAGGATACTTTCCATTTCAGTTAGCCTATGACATTGATCCAGTTCTTCCTATTGAGTTTGATATTCCCACTGTGAGAGTTATGAAAAATGAAAAGATGGATGAAAGTGATTCAGTAAAAGAAAGGTTGGTACATCTTCATTTGCTAGAGGAAATGAGGGAAATAACGTAGGATACAAGCCATAAGAAGAAAATGAAGCAGAAGGAATACTTTGATCAAAAGATCCGTTGGTCTCCATTTCATGTGAATGAATTGGTTCTAGTATATGATTCCAGATACAAAAAAAGAAGACAGAGAAAATTTCTTCCAAAATGGATGGGGGCCCTACAAAATAGCAGCTGTGCATGAAAATGGTACGTACCGACTGGAGGAATTGGATGGCACTCCCATTACAAAATGGGTCAACCACGACAAGTTGAAGATTTTCCAAGCACCAGAATAGTCTACTCCGAGGATGGAGTAGAAACTAGGAAGGGGGAAGATCAAAATGTCATCACCAATCCGGAACTATGATAATTCTTCACTGGGAACTCCTCGTGCTATGATTATTTACTAATGCATAGCCTTTAGTTTGGTGGATGTAATTTGGAAACAAAACAACAACATAACACAAGAATACCATCGACTATGATAAGACGGAATGATGACAAATCTGAAATATCAAAGTAAATTATAATATTAACATGAAATTGTTACAATCTCACCCATGAGGTACTTCAAGTGTTATTGACTTCACTTGCCTTTCACCAAGACTATGGGAGAAACTTTACAATTACACCTCTTAATGGCTTCTTCAACACACCTTTAAACTAATGGCTTCCTTTGCACACTTCCTACAATATTTCTCACTACTTCCTTCTATTCTAAATGAGGGGGGTGGCCTCTCTATTTATAGAACTTCCAGGCTTATCCATCTTATCTCTAAGATAGGATAAAAAATCCACTCTGACGAATCATATTCCATACCTTAACTCTTATCTGTATATGTAAGCTTATCTTTTAAGATAAGATAAACCTTATCATTTTACATGGGTTCCACATTTTTAGACTTTTTACAAATAAAATACAAAATATTTATGACCTCACTCCTTGTCCTTATTACCAATATAATATTTCTAATTCCTAATCATGTAGACCCTACTTCTCTAATTACCCAAACTTTGAAATTTTAACATTACCAGACCACTTACGACAAATATTTACTTTTTACAACATTCCTATTGTACTTTGACTGTTACCGTACTCCACATTATTGGTGGCACCGTACTGACGACGCCGTTATATTCTATCAGACGCTACTACTAATTATACTTAACAACATCCTATTCCTAATACATACATTAATGAAATAGAAATTACGGAGGAAAATTTTAGTGTCGACAAGTCACCCATGGACTAATATCGATTAGGAAAGGGGGAACCGATATCGGTTAAGGATAAATGACATCGGTTTCCTGTGCGTGACTACTATAATTATGTTTCGGGAATTAGATCTATCTTTAGTTGTAAAGTGAATCTAATGGTTGTAATTGCATATCTAAAGTACCCTAAGATTGTAGATACATATATAAGCATAAAGCTAGGGTTTTAGAAGAGATAATTCAATTAAGAATAGAGGGAAGTTTCCTTTTGAGAGAAGAGAGAAATTTGTAAAGAATAAATTACAGGACATCCAAGAAGGTGTGGAAGATTACAAATATTCATTGTATTTCCTCTCTGATAATAAATTGGTTATTTATTGATGGATGTAGCCCACATTGGGTAAACCACGTTAAATCTTGTGTATTTTTTCTTCTTGTTTATTTCCATATTGATTGATTTTATGCTTAGATCTGATTAATATATCTGTACAACTAGTGTGCTAACCACACCAAATAATATTAGAGCATATTTGTTTGAGGGTTGTGTGTGTTGATAGATTTACTCACATAAGGATTTCTGATTGAGTGGGAGCAAATCAATTGTAGAAGAAGGAAAATTGAGAGTAGATAAATTTTATGGTTGTGACTATCTATTATGGAAGATGTAGGTGGATGATTATTTGTATTTGAAATATTTATACTTATTGTTGGATGAGAAGGCAAGACCTACAAAGATGAAAAATGAAGAATGGAAAATTATTGATAGAAAGGCTCTGGGATCTATAAGATTGAGTCTGGAAACATTTGTGGCTTTGAATATTACCGAAGCAAGATCTACGGTAGATTTAATGAAATTTTTAGCAAATCTTTATGAAAAACCAAGTGCTTCAAATAAATTTTATTTGATGAAAATATTGTTTAAGTTAAAGATGCAAGAAGGTGGATCTGCATCAAGTCATTTGAGTGATTTCCAGTCTATTGTAAATCAATTAAAATTAGTTAGTATTTTGTTTTAGGATCAAGTGAAAGCACTTTTATTATTATTCTCTTTGCTAGATAGTTGGGATAACTTGGTAATAGCTTTTAGTAATACAACGTCTACTACTAATGTTTTAAAGTTTGATGATGTGGTTAGTATAATATTGAATGAAGAAATACACAGGAAAAGTACAAAAGAATCATCATTTGGGAATAGTTTGAATGTAGAAATCAGGGGAAGGAAGAAGGAGAGATCCAAGAGTAAGAATAATGGGACATCAAAGTCTAATAATGACAGATCTAAATGCAGAGGTATAGGTATAATCTGTAAGAATTGTTGAAAGAAAGGTCATGCAAAGAAGGATTGTTGGTTCAAGGAAAACAAAGAGAATGTACCAGAGAAAGGTAAAGAGGAAAATGTTACTGCAAAAGAGGTAATGTAATATGACGTAATTATCTCCTTGGATAATAAAATTGATTCATGGGTTTTAGATTCAGGAGCTTCTTTCCATGCAACCCTTAATAAGGGTTATTTCAGAAATTATGTCTAGGGTAATTTAGAGCATGTTTATTTAGGAGACGATGAACCATGAAATATTACTAGTAGAGGTGAAGTTAATCTTAAATTGTATAATGGAAATACATGGATATTGAAATATGTGAGGCATGTTCCAAGCCTTAAAATAAATCTAATTTCTGCAGGACAATTGTGTGAAACTGGTTGCATGGTTACACTCATAGCTGAATCCTGAAAAGTTACCAAGGGATCTCTTATTGTAGAAAGAGGAAAGAAGGTAAGATCATTGTATTTATCTACCTGGATTAATGATTCCTTTTCTGTTCTATCTACTTTAGATGTAGATACAAGCATGTGGCACTAACAACTAGGCCATATGAGTGAAAAAGGAATGCAAATCTTAAAGGCAAAGGGTAAGTTATCAGATCTGAAATGTGTAGATCTTGGTTTTTGTGAGCATTGTATTTTTGGAAAGTAGAAGAGAGTGATATTTCTCAAAGTTGGGGAAACAAAGAAGAATCATAAATTAGAGATTATACACTCAAATGTGTGGGGACTAGCCCAGGTAGCTTCTCATAGAGGATCCCAATACTATGTTACTTTCATTGATGATGCCACAAGAAAGGTATGAGTTTATTGTATTAATCATAAATTTGATGTTTTTAAAAAATTTAAAAGATGGAAATCCCTTGTGAAAAATGAATCAAATTCAAAATTAAAATGCCTTAGATCTGATAATGGTGGCGAGTATTGCAGCAAGGATTTCAATAATTATTGTTTAGTAAATGTAATACACAGAGAAATGATAGTTCCTAGAACACCAGAGGAGAATGGTTTTGCAGAGAAAATGAACATGACAATAATGGAACATGCTAGAAGCATGAGGATACATGTTGTATTGCCCTTATAGTTTTGGGTGGAAGTAGTAGACATGATGGTTTATTTGATTAACTGTGGACCTTCAAGTGCACTGAATGGTGGAATACAAGAAGAAGCTTGGACTGGAAAAGAGGTAGATATTTCTTTTTTTTAGATTATTTGGCTCATAAGTTATTGTGCATATTGATAAGGAAAATAGAAAGAAATTAGATGCTAAATCCAAAATATATAATTTCATTGGTTATGGCTCTGGTGACTTCAGATTCCAGTTCTGGGATTTAGAAGGTTATAAAATAATTACGAGTCATGAAATTGATTGGAATGAAAAGAGAATGTATAGGGATCAAGTTTTGGTACCCAAAGGTGAATTGGTGGAGAAGTTTTTAGATTAAAATGAACTCTCGAATTTAAAATTAACACCTACAGGTTTACATAGTAACCGGTATTGGTTTACTCATGACCGACATTAGTCCCCTGTACAAGTGTCGGTAGAAGGTGACTAGTGTCAGTCACTGTCAGAAGTAGATACAAATCTACATGATGAGCAAATTGAGCCTCTGGCACCCCAAATCTCAATGAGAAGGTTACAAAGGGTAAGTAGACCTCCAAAAATATTTTCACCTTCCTTGTCTTATTATTATTAATTGATACTAGTGAACCATAAATATTTGAAGAAACAATGCAAGATAAATACCATAAGCAGTGAGAGAATTTCATGAATGAGGAGATGGACTGCTTACGGTAGAACCAAACATCAAATTTAGTTAAGTTATCAGCAAGTAAAAGAGCATTGCAAAACACATGGGTTTATAGGATCAATGAAGAAGAGGGTTGATAAAAAAGATACAAGGAAAGGCTTGTAGTAAATGGATTTGCATAGAAATCATGTATTGAATTTGGTGAAATATTTTCTTCTGTTGGTAAGATGACTTCTATTTGTGTTGTATTGAGTTTAGTTGTAGTAGAGGATTTGTATTTAGATAAAATTGATGTCAAGATGACATTTCTTCATGGTGATTTAGAGGAAGAGATTTATATGAATCAACCTCTTGGGTAAGAAGTCAAGGGTAAGGATAAACTTGTGTGTAGATTGAAAAAAATCCTATATGGGCTCAAGAAATATCTAAGGCAATGGTATATGAGGTTTGATAGTTTCATGCATGATCATGGTTATTTGAGATATGAATCTGACCATTGTGTTTATTTCAAAATGCTTGGAAATGGGAGCTATATTATTTTATTATTGTATGTGGATGATATGCTTATTGCAAGATCTAGTATGCAGGACATTGGTGAGCTTAAAGAAAAGCTAACTCACACATTTACACTGAAGCATTTGGGAGGAGAAAAGAGAATCCTTGGAATGTGAAATCATATAGATAGGAAGAACAAGAAGTTTTATTTGTCTTAGGAGTATTATATCAATAAGGTGTTGGAAAGGTTTAATTTACAAAATTCAAAACATATAAGTACACATATGGCTGGACACTTTAAATTGAGAAAATATCAGTGTCCTACATCAGAAAAGGAGGTTGAGTACATGGCACGATTTCTGTATGCTTTAGTAGTTGGGAGCTTGATGTATGTTATGGGTTGTACCAAACTAGACATTACACAAGTAGTGGGAGTTGTGAGAATATTTAATGGCTAATCTAGGTAAAGAGCATTGTAAATTAGTCCAATGGATTCTTAGATATTTGAGAGGGACATCTAACATGTAGTTATGTTATAGAGGGTCAGATACTTCTTTACGTGGCTATGTGGATTCAGACATGGCTGGTGATTTGGATGGAGGGAGGAAAACCATTGGATATGTTTTCATGGTAGGTGGCACGATAGTTAGTTGAATTTCTAGATTACAGAAGCTTATGGCTTTGTCTACTATAGAGGATGAGTATATTTCAACTAAAGAAGCTAACAAGGAGATGATATGGATGAGCATGTTCGTGGAAGAGTTGGGAAAAGAGCAAGAGGATTGTAGATTGTATAGTGATTGTCAAAATGTAATTCATCTGGCAAAGAACTCAATGTTCCATTCTAGAATGAAACACATTCAGTTGAGATATCACTTCATACAGAAGGTATTAGAGGATGGGAAAATGAAGTTGGAGAAAATTCATACAAAGGAAAATCCTATGGATATTCTAACAAAGTAGTTAGCAAAGGAGAAGTCGGAGCTACACTCCACTTCTATTGGTCCTCGAGTTTAAGGCTTGAAGAGGGAGAAACAAGCCAAAGGAAAGGATCAAGGATGGAGCTGTATGGTACGGTGCAACAATTTATCTCCAAGTGGGAGATTGTTGAGTTTTGGAGCTTAATCGCTTCACTGACATGCTTTTGTAGACTTACTAGAATACACAGTAATTGATGTCAATTGACGAACTGGCGTCGGTCACCCATGGACTGGTATTAGTCAGGAAAGTAGGAACCAACATCAGTTAAGACTAACTATCATCGATTTCCTGTGTGTGACTACTATAATTAAGTTGTGGGAATTATATCTATATTTAGTTGTAAAGTGAATCTAATTGTTGTAATTACATAGCCAAAGTGCCCTAATATTGTAGATGCATATATAAGCATAAAGCTAGGGTTTTAGAAGAGATAATTCAATTGAGAATAGAGAGAAGTTTCTTTTTGAGAGAAGAGATAAATTTGTAGATAAGAAAGTACAAGACATCTAAGAAGGCGTGGAAGATTGCAAATCTTCATTGTATTTACTCTGTGATAATAAATTTGCTATTTCTTGGTGGATGTAGACCACACTGGGTGAACCATGTTAAATCTTGTGTATTGTTTCTTATTGTTTATTTCTGTATTGATTTATTTTATGCTTAGATCTAATTAATATATTTGTACAACCGGTGTGCTAATCCCAACATTAGGGGTGATTAGTGTAAGGTTCACAACATAACACATAAATACATCACTAACACAATGGTGGTTCACGCACATTAACCATAGCATCTACACATGGTATCTATATAGGGTAAATCAAAATCATTACATTCACGGCTTACAATACATCACGTTACCAAATATTGCACCCAAATTACAAGCATTGTATAATAGGGATCATACATTCACCATATGCCCCTAAATCACGTCATGAACCATCACAAATTTCATGAATTATACATATGAGGAATATAATGTCTAAAATTACAACATATAGTCAATTACAATTACAACATGGTGAAACACACAATTCATCACAACACGCTGACGTCATCATGATATAATCAAATTCACTTTACACCAATTTTTTCAAGCAGTAAATCAATACACCTTCATATCACATAATTCCAAAATGCTCCAACACTCTACATTCCACAATAACATTATTTTCACACACAAATTCCCCATTGAATCCATGAAAAGGAGAGATAATACTCTCATCACCAACACATCAACATGACAATAATTAAACACTAAGTGACATGCACAACATGTGCATTCATAATATCACAATTACAACATTGGTCACATAACAACATATATCACATTACTCTTCCAATCTCCACCACCACCATGCAAAAATAATCACAACTCTAATCTGTCCCAGAGGTTCGAGAGTATGAACCTCACTCTGATACCAAATGTAATGCCCAAATTTTACACACACAAAAACAACACTAAAAACACAAGTTTTTTTTAGTCACATTGTAGTAAACATGACACTACATGAGATCACTTAGGACTACACACAACATATGATATGTTTGCATAACATTAATCCACATAGATAATGTGAAAACACATGATGCACTTCAAGACCAATTTTTTTTGACAAGGCACAACATAACGATTCAACTACAGTATACACTTACAAATAGGCTCTTCCCATGACATGGTCTTTTAGGATTACACATTTATTACAATTATGTTTCAATCTTTAACTTAATTTCTAGAAAGGATCATAATATGTGAATCATATATTCCTTTTCCTCTTGCTAGATTTCCTCTATACGGTTTGACATTTAACTTACAGTGTATCTCGTTGAATAAGGATCATCTACATTATATCAATTACTTGTTTAATTCATTCATTCGTTAATAGGTTATTTATTTGCACACCATACTATTTACCTACACACAAGGCTACTAGGTGATATCCCTAAGATTCACTCCTAAGGGCATGCATCTTGATTCTATATCATACCTTTGTTATGCAACAAAATAAGTGTGAGTCCAAAGGAGGAAATGTTTGCATCTTTTCTCAAGGATTTAGGGTCAAGTTTCTTTCATTAAATCATAAATTGATAAATGAGTTAGTACACAATAAGTATTATAGGAATAGGTTCTTTATCCATAGCGAGAGGGTTTAATCACATTACAAGGAAGATAATGTTTCACTTTCCTATGGAATAACATCCCATGATTACACTTCCCAGGGCCAAACATAAATTATAAGTTTACTATAGTTATGCTTCAATAATTAGTTAAGGATTCGAAGGCTCGAAACATGGCAACAGACTTACTTATTTTGATTTTTCTAGATTAGGTTTCCTGCGTATTTTTTTATGTCCAACTTAAGAGGGTTATCCCTAACTAGGTTCATATGTTTTTTGTAATGAATTGTGTAGCCTATTTGTTAATAGGGAGATGTGTATCATCATGAGACTACTAGTCCCTGTCTTAGGGGATTTATCTCAAGAACATGATCACATAGTTTCACATCATACATACATTACATAATAGGGAAAGTGGGAGAGTAAGATGGAGTAGTCCGTTGTTTAAATGGTTAAGGTATACATTAGGGATTACATAACGTGGGTCTTGTTTCCCACCACGAGATGGTTTAAACATGATAAGAGAACAAACCAAACTTCACCTTTCTCCAAGCACATCATCTTATAATAAGTTTCCTTGAACTAATCATACACTAATATGTTGTTAAGTTTCACAACTAACCTTTAGTATTGAGCCATTAAACCCATCAATAAAAGATATTGAGTATTGATTTCATTTACGACCCCAACTCTTAAAGGTGACTTCCCAGGTTAGTTGGCGATCTTCACCACTCAACATGTATGTTGGTCCAAGAGGATTTTACACAATATTTAATGTTGGTTTCCTAAGGAGTACTACCTTAAGAAAACACATTCCCCTTACTATACACATGATTACCAATCTTAGGAGGGGACCACATACTAAAGATAAGGTTTGACCATGTTGATCCTATCCATCGAGTTCTCAACGACGTCACTAAGCATACAGGGTATGAAAATAAACTCAAAATTAGGCTCTTATTTACTTAACTAGAAGGTGTCATAGAGTGTAAAGATTTAAGTTCATCCTAAGGTTTTTGTTTTCTATGTTTCAAAGAATCACACAAGAAATACCTTCTAAGTTTACTGTAGCAAACTTAAGACACTCGAATTTCAGCTGAGAAGCCCAAGAGAATTAGGACAATGGTAGAATTGTACAAAAATTGTTTATGGTTATGCCTTAGAATATTCTTGCCTCACACAATCCTTCCAATTGATCCAACCTAAACCAATATGTTGCTGGAAGTAAACATTCAACCATTGAATAAGAATTCGAAGGGAAAGGGGGTGAAGTAGTCAATGGTTCGTACAATGCATGTTCCTCTAAATTGGGAAGGGTGTCTCTGCGGATAAAATGTAATATAATATGAATTGAAGTCAATGTTGTCAAATAAAACCATGTTTTTTTTCAAACATTATGTCAAACAACTCCCATTCCATGTGTATGCTCCCATGTTTTGCATCCATGACTACCAAAGCATTTACAACTACAACATTTGAAAAAATTCCTCTATCTTTTATGCTTTGGTTGATGTCCAATCCATGTTCTAGCATTCCTATTTTGGCACAGGCTAGGAGTGCACAGGAAAATGTAAACTATCAGGATGGCAACCTTTTTGTGGATAGGTGAAACAATGTGAATGACCCATGAGGAAACCCATGTCTTCTGTACACTTCCATAACCATAATCCATGAGACGTTGTCTCATTCTTCTTCAGCATACAACAACCATAACAACAAGAGGTGGTAGATATTCCCTGAGATTTTAAATCCCCTTTAGACATAGGTACAAATCTAACTCAATCAATTTGTGTATCAAAGTGAGGAGATATTTATGGATATAGTTTATCTTTGTGTGCAAGACTAGTTTGACCCACAATGGCTGATTTTAGATAGCTATTCATAGAGCTTCGTTTGGCGCAGCCCTGAACCCATTCATTGAACTATCCAGTTTATACTAATTTACAATGTTAACATGGGTTTCGACATGGTCAAAGTATCTGGATATCAATTAAATCCTTTGGATTATTATGCAAGGGGAAATGACAGGCCTGAACATCCTCATAGGCTGCCCACGTGCCTTGGCAGGGAGGTCCTTGTATTCACGTTGCCACACTCCACCCCACGCCATCCGAATTCACCAACTTCCTCCACGCTATTACTCCACCACTAACCACGGAATCCCCCCTATTTCTAATTTGTTTTATTTAGTTATTTTAGTTGGGCACTTCAATAATGTCATGCATAGTATGCAAAGCACATATGGTTTCTTCTTATAGATCCATAGGTTGTTGTGAGATCTTGTATTGTAGATCAATGAGACCATGTTTTATTATTAGTCCATAGAGATCTAGTATTGTAGCTCATTAGATAGCTTGTGGGTACGTCATAGTATCCATATATTGTAGAGGAGGTTGTCTTCTTGTTTACATAGGTTGATGTATTGATGGAGGAGAGACTTACTTCTTGGTGCACAGTTATGGTTGCACATGGCTAGACCCATTTGAGAGATCTTGTTTATAGATCCAAAAGAGAGCTTGGCTGCAGTTCAGAGATGTAGTAGTTCCTGGTTATGTGAGATGTGGTGGTGGTTCAGAGGCACGGTTTTAGTGCACTCATGTAGATCTGTTTAGAGATCTGGAGGAGGAGATACTCTTAGAGAGATGCATTGTACTCTTGTGTAGAAGAGTTGTTTTGTACTCTTTTTTATTATATATTGAGATCTCTATCTTTGTTGGACGTAGCCCAAATTGGGTGAACTGCGGTACATTATGTGTTATGTGTGTGTACTTTGTTTTGATTTGGATTTTGTAGTTTATACTTCCACTACTATTTTGGGGAATTGTCTACTTCTATATTTTCATGATTTAGTTTTGTTATTGAATCATAACATTATTCCGCAGTTGGGATTTCCAACAAAACAACTAACTTATTCAACCAAAAAAGTATATTTGAAATAAGGTACTTTATAGCCCAATGAGAGGTTTTTCCATTCTTGATGTTCTGGACCAGGACCTGAGAATCACCTTCTATGATCAAATGAGAACAACCATTCTCAACTGCCAATTTTACCCCAAAGAGAAGTGCTTGGGCCTCTGCCATGGTGCAAGTCCCATCAGGGAGGCGAAGCGAACCAACACAAATTAGAGCACCGTTCTCATCTCGAACTAGGCACTTTGTCGTCAAAAGTCCAGGGTTTCCTTTGAAGGCCCTGTCAAAGTTAACTTTTTGAAACCTAGGGGGTGGAGAAATCAATTAAAATTAATAATACTAAATTTACAAATTAAAATTAATAGAAATTAAAAATCAATTAAAATTTATAAATATAATGAAATAAAAATTTGAAATTAATAAAAAATAATTAAAAATTGAAAAAATTAATAAAAATTATCATAAGTGAAAAAATAATAAAAAATAAAAAATAAGAAAAATAAAATAAAATAAATAATTTTCAAAATTAAAAAATTTGAAAAATTAGAATTTTAATAAAAAATTAAAATTAATAAATATTTTATAAAAAATTACAAATAAACATGGATTGAAATTGATAGAAAATTGCAAAAATTAAATTAAAAGTATAATTAATAAAAATATTAAAAATTAATAAAAACTAAACATTAATAAAAAATAAAAAAGTTAATAAAAATTAAAAAATAAATAAATTAAATGATTAGTTAAAATTAAAATTAAAATCAATAAAGATTAAAAAGAAAATGAATAAAAATAAAATAAAAAATTATTATTAAAAAATAAAAATAATAAAAAACTAAGATTTAATTAAAATTTAAAATTAATTAAAAAAAATTAAAAATGAATTAAAATTATTAAAAATGAAAACCATAAAAAAATAAAAAGTAATAATAATTAATAAATTAAAAAGAAAAGAAAAGAAAAGAAAATAATTTCCTCAAAATAGAACTTAGTCCCAGTGCACATGAAGCTTATATCTCACTCTACTTCTTTTGACTCAACTTTTGTAACATGCCATTTTATTTTTTTCTATGTTTGTTGTTTCAGTCAAGTCTCTTTGACTCTTTGTTGTATGTTTCTTTGTCTCTTCTGAGCTTTATTGATACGCCCTTCTTGTAATGGTCCTTAGAGCATTTCCAAATATTACTAATATAAAAAATCATCATCATGATTATCATAGTTATCGTCATTATCATCATCAGGGTATTTGTTGTCGTTGTTATCTATGTCATCTTTGTCATTGTCATCACCATCATTGTTGCCATTGTCTTCATCATCATTATTAACACCATTCTCAACGCCACCATCAACATCGTAGACATCATCATCATTGTGAATATTGATATTATTATTAGAATTTAATACTAAGGTTTGTATAAGTGTTTAATGTTTAAAATTTATGTTGAGTCGTTATGATTTACGATATAGTTTATAGGGTTTTGTTCTTATTATTTACAATATATAGTTTACGATGTCATGTAAATGTTTACATTGTTACTCAATGAAATTAATTTTTAAAACACTAATATCATGTTTACATTTAGCCTTCGTGCTAAGGATTGAATGTATAATAATTACGTTCTGTATTTATGATTTATTCATGTTTATCATTTCAGTTATAGTATTCAACATTAACATCTATGATTTCTTTATATGGTTTCTGGTTTTGAGTTTATAATTTAGGGTCAAGTTTCCAATACTTACGTCCTGTTGTTTAAGAATTCATATAAGTATTGTTATTAATGATTACCGTGGTCGTTATTAATGATTCCCATGACCATGATGATCAATATTTCGTCATCATACTTGTTTTCCTCATCATCATCAATGTCATTTTCATTATCAAGGTCATCATTTTCCGTGGTCGTTAAGGTTGTGGTTATGATCATCATCATAATCATTGTTATCATTTTCATCATCTTTTTCATCTGATAAATCATCATCATCCTCATCTCCATCATCATTGTCATTATCGTCATCATCATCATCATATTTATTTTCGTCATCATCATCATTAACATCATTGTCTTCATTGTCAATTATAATTTCCATTCATCATGATCTTTGTCTTCATCATCATCATCCTCATCAATATTACCACCACCACCACCACCACCATCACCACAATCATAATCATAATCATAATTTTCATAATCATCAATGGTTATGCTCACGATGGTGCATTTATTTTTAGTAGTGTCTTCATCACGTATAGAGTTATTTGTTTGGTGTTAATATTGCATAGTGAAAGCACCCTAAACTTTACAAAGCAAATTACATGACTAACTAAGGAAGGCTAACACCATTGCCACCTCTAGACAAGGTTCTAAGTCTAGGAATGCAACATTAAGATAGAAGCTTAAAGGAATGCTTAAATAACATGAATACAATTCAAAATCTAACTAAACATGCCTACTAATATGCTCAATTACCTAACATGGGCCTAAATAGACCTTAGAGGGCAATCAAACTGGTATGGTTACTACTCCAAACAATGTTGAAATGACCTCTCCAAATGACTTGTTAATTCACTTTAGATATTCATATAATAACCTTGTTGAAGGCTTTAGGAAAGGATTGAACTTGGCTATATATCATATTTATTATATGAGACGCAAATCAAAACATGGTGTAAACTATAAACGAATGAGGTGAACTCTTTTTATAGTTTTCCTTTTAGGAGAAACTTGTATTGTGGTGCATGTGGGACTAAAAGCCCCAAATTAGATTAGAATTTCTAATCATGATTAGGCCTTGCTAATAACAATTAGTGAATTACCAATTAATTAAGAGGTACAAATCTTTAGTCAACCACTTAGGGTCAACTAGGAGGCTAAGATAAGCTTTTGAAGCTTGTTGAGACGTTGTGGAGGTGAATATGGTGATTTTGAGTGGTTGGAAGAGGGGTTTAAGCCAATAGTAGGGTATGTTGACGAAAACAAGGGCAAAATAGGCTTAATTAGCTAATAATCTCTAATTGTCTATTTTGAAGAGGATTTTGACTTACGATTCTCCCTAAAGTGGCATCCTGAATGCGAAACGGGTTACACTATCAACAAAGCATTGTTAATTGGATAAAGTGGTAAGAAACCTTAGTTAATTAGAAAAGATTGCTAATTATAATGGAATTGGAAAGAATGAGAGTGATTTTTGTGTGTTTTGGCAATAATATTGCAAAAATGGAATTTGGGTGTCTACATTTGCCCATGTTTGAGGTGAAGTTAGTGACTTCACTTCAAATATAGTAGACAAGCATAAACAAGGAAATTTTTGAAGAAAAATTAACAGGATGAAGGATGCCCCCTTGAGTGTCGATGGGGCGATAGAAGAAGTCAATCGATGATAAAAAATATGATTGAAATGGATAGAAGAAAATGGGTTAGAATGGGCGTGAAAGCCTTAGGTATTGAGAAGGAATAAGGATAGAGATAAATGTGATTGTTTATTTCCCTGGCTGAATTTTTACAAGAAACACTAGTAATGGTAGTAAATGATAATGGAAAAGAAATGATTAATGGAGAACATAGGACAAGCTCAATATTTGCATCCAACCTTTTAATAAGAAAATTGGTTATATAATTTTTCCCCTAGGTCTACATCATCGGCCTTTATTGAAATGAACAAAAATGTAAGATAACATGAAAAGTGAAATTATGAACATTTTTCCATTTCTACATAACTCCATGCAACATACATAATGCAATGCAATACGAAAAACCAAACTAGCTAACCTAATAGAGAAACTAGTACAATCACACATACTCAAACAAACAACGTTCAAGATAGTTGCACTAATGTTTTTTTATCAAGATGCAGTTCTCGAATGTTCGTGTTATAACGAAAAGGGTTAAAATGTGCCCCAAGCAAGGATACATGCGAGGGGAATAACGGAGGACACAAGTAATCCCATGGAAAAAAATTGATGCACTATGATACAGTCCTTGACAACTCACTGTTACACAGGAGTACCGACATAGCATGCAGCCGAGCTTTTGTTAATGGAGGCAAATCACAATGATCGACAAGTCATTTCAGACTAGAACAAGAAAGAAACCTTAGAAATATGTTTTTGTAGGAAAATTTTTAACGTTTAAGAATAATGCAATTGACATAGGCTTTAGCTGCGTGTATGTTGTTTACCATTTTTTGAAAAAAAATATTTTTTTGTAGTTTTTTGGATTTTTAATGGTTTTACCAATTTTTATTGAAAATTTTTAATTGTTTTAATTTTTTATTTTTACAGAAGAAAATATTATAGAAGAGATAGTGAAGTCACGATACAACGTTAAAAGTGACCGTAAGGCACAAATATGCCCCAGGTCATAGAAAAGGCCATTGGGAAGTAAAAATATGCCTGAATGTAGCAAAAACATGCTAAAAATAATTATTTATTAAAAATATCCATTGCAACAAGTGTTAGAAGAATTTTAGAAGAAATACGGTGGTTTAAGGGAACTTTGGGGGCAAGAAACATGTTGCGGGAGGAAAATAAGCTCACACGCGGGGGAAAATGCACTCACGCTTAAGAAAATGCACTTGTGCATCATAGGGGGCATCTGTGCAACACTAATTGCATAACTTATCTTCTAGAGGTCATAAAATTTGCTCTTGACCTCGAAATGAATCCATTTTTTTCTAAAAGGTATTGAAGCAAACTACGCAATGGTAAGATAAAATTTAGGTTTTAGAGTTACCATGAATTTAGGGAATTAAGTGATCTCACGTGAAACCGGTAGAAGAAATGTAAGAGTGCCTAGGTGTCTATGCCTGAATGCAAGGGTGCATGGGCACCTGTCCATAAATGCAAGGGTGCCTGGGCACGTGTGTAACACTAAGTGCATAACCTATCTTCCAGAGGCCATAACGTTTTCTCCCAACCTTGAAATGACTCCATTTTTTTGCGTTGGAAAGGTATTGAAGCGAACTACACAATGGTAAGATAAATTTGGGTTTTTGAATTTGTCTTACCGATTTGTTTGGGTTTTTGAGTTTATTTTACCATTTTTTTGGGTTTTTGAGTTTATTTTACCAATTTGTTTGGGATTTTTATGTTTATCTGGATGTTTTGACTTTTTCGACTAACATATTTGATTTTTTTTATTTTTGAGAATTTAACTGAAGCTATGTACAAGAAATGAAGAAATGTGAATGCCCCTAGCAATAGTCGGGATGCACAAGGGCAGAATGCAATGCGTATGCGCAAGAAAGTGAAGATGTAAAATTACCCCCAGTGTTAGATGAGAATATTCAAAGGCAAAATCTTCACGCGCAGAAGTTGGATCAATGTAAATATAGATAGGTTCAATCATGATGAAGAACACAACCCAATGACATGATAGGAAGGAGCAAGGATGCCCCCAATGTAAGCTAGCCAAGAAGCACATGATAGAAAGAAGTGGAAGATTGTTTTTGTGAAGGGAAAAAGATGTCTGTAAACATGGAAAAAAACAATCTTATACACATGGATGTTATGAATGAAATAGACGAACAATGTGAATGTTGTGAATGTATCTATAAGCCTCGCGATGAAGAAGTGATTAGCCCAAGGCAAAAATCGTGAGACAAGATACAGACTAGAGTAAGAGTCTGAACAAGGTCCAAAAAAAGACACTTGGTAACATACTAATCTTGTTTGATCATAGATATCCAGTGTGTGCACATGGAAATTTATTACCTGTTGGAGGGAAGATTGGATAGAAAACAAGTGAAGACACCCTAGCTAATGTGTAGGAATGATTTATTTTTCAAAGTTGATTTTATTTTTGTGAATGGATTATGGAAGGAGAGTCGTACATTGCTCCGTTGTTAGCTAGGCGTCCATAGCCCCAACAGAGATGCATTTGATTCTAATCACAACATTTATCTACTATCAGTCAGACGTCCATAGCCCCGGTAGAGATTATTATAAATACCCCAAGAGAGATTTATATATCAATTTACTTTTGCTTTCAGCTTTGTGCTTTTTGATTTGATTGATTATTTTACTTTCTGAAAACTTATTTCAGCTCTCTTGTTTGACAAGGGGTTAAGAACCACTGATGGCTTGATGGAAGAAGGTGGAAGTGATTGTGATGATGACATTGGATAGTGTCAACAAATGTGTCCAAAATTTCTTCGCAACAAGTTTTTTAGATGTATATTATGATAGGATCTCTAGGAAGTCAGTTGTTCTTTTAATTTACCAAGGTGATAAAATGCCAAGGTCAAACAGGTACCATAAAGATAAATGTCACAAAATTCGTGTGAATTGGCTTACCAAAATATCATTGAAGGGATGAAAATGGTAGGAAGAATTGCATAAGAAGAGAAAGAAAGGGAAGAAAGAACATCCATGTGTATGCAATACCTGATTACAATATTTTTTCTTTGTACCTTTGATATATTTTTTGAAATGTTTTCTCATTTTGTTTTGTATTTTTGTCTTTTTTGAAAGGTGGGACCAACAAGGTCACTTGGTGTGATAATATCCAACAACAATGTTATCAATTTCCTTGATAAGGAAGAATATGCATGTTTTCTTATCAAGAGTCATATTATCCCCGATCTTAATGATCGTGGTGAGCTCATACTCAATAGATGACTAGGTTTTATTAAAAAATGTGGATTTTATGTGCGGGATATTGAGGTCCCTATCCAGATGTTTTTGAACTTTACGCCATACTTGATGGGTACGTTGATGTGCATTTTTAAATTATGTTTTATTCTAAACTTTAAGATCATTTAAATTGTTATGAGCTTTTGAGATCTTGGAATTTTTAATCGTAGTTGGATGAAGGAACTGTTTAGGTTTCTTATAAGCTATTATGTGACTTTTCTGATCCCAAGAAGTGAGAGAAGAAAGTGGACAAATATAATTAATGTGAGAAATGATGGTGGGTTTGCCAAAATCATTTATAGAAGAACACTATGATGGATGCAAAGGATACGGTCCAAGAATTGAAGAGGATGGGATACCAGGAGGTGTCCGATAGATCAAAGATAAAGGACTACAGGGATGTGGCCCTAAGATTGAAGATGAAGGAATTCCTAGTAGCATCTCATAGATAGAAGATGATGGGCTACTAGGATGTGGTCCAATAATCGAGGATAAAGGGATACCTGGAGGTGTCCCATATGTAGAAGATGATGTGATAATAGGATGTGGCCCAATAATTGAAGATGAATGACTTATAGGATGTACCCCCAACATAGATGAAGAGGGGATACCTGGAGGTGATCCACATATAAAAGAAAATAAGCTACCAGGAGGTGATCCACACATAGATGATGAAGGGATAGTTAGAGGTTCCCCACATATAGAAGTAGGCGCTGGACTACCAGGTGGTGACCCAAGGTGAGAAGAAAATGGGCTACCAGAAGGTAAGCCACCTATAGATGATGAAGGGAAACTTAGAGGTGCTCCACATATAGAAGAAGATAATGGGATACTAGGTGGTGACCCAAGGTGAGATTGTGATTGATGAATCATGCTATGTAAATAATGATGTGAAGAAAAGATAGGATCTTCCTTAATATTTTGACAAAAGGAATCAATTTATTCTTCCCAATATAAAAGCATATTGAAGTCAATGTTAAATTCTTGATTGTAATTCTCTAGGGGAATGCCATCGTGTGACCCTAGGAATTCTGTGATCATCTCTTCATTTTGAGATGAATCGATCAGTAGGGGTATTTTTTCTTTGACCATAGGAAGTTGATTAGAAGAAATGGGCCCAACTGGTGTGGAATATTGAGAAAATGATGACTCAAGAGATGAAGTATATTTAGATCTAGATGTCTTGTGAGTAGAAGAAGACGTGGATTTGAGATACCTAATTGGTATAGGTTTTCCTAGAAGATGCCATATTACCAGGAAACAAAGAGGATCACATAGAAAATCAGCATATGATTGTGACATAGGAGTCATTTGAGGTTTTTGCAATGTATGCATTGATTTAAATGATTGTAACATGGGAGTCAACTTAGGATATTGTGACATAGGTTTCAAATTACATGAATGTGACGTAAGTGTCGACTAAGATGATTACATCGTGGGAGTCGACTTAGATGAGTGTGATGTGGGTGTCGATTTAGAATATTGCTACATGGGAGTCATCTTAGATGAATTTTTTCTCACCCAGATCTTCCATGGAGGAAGAGGTTATCAAGGAAACAAATAAGAGAGGTCCTACAAAGCAAGGGAGGACCGCGGCTCAAGAACAAAACTAGATGTTTGATTGATGGATCTTGGAGCCGCAGGGATATTCAAAGGAGGAAGATGTTGTTTAGGTAACTGATAAGGGGATTCCTATGAAGAAAGGGAGGACTGTGACTTAAGATTCGAATAAAGTATCTCTTATGAGAATTTTCAGAAGAACAAGATAAATCCAAAGAATCAGAATAATAGTTTGGATCAAAGTCATAAGAAGAATGGGAGGAACCCGAATAATAATTTAAATCAGAAGTGTCCAAACCATACCACTGACTATGAGATGAAGTTGGGGAACAGGGTACCCGTTTGCATTCTCTAAAGTAAAAAACCAAACAAGGCTTAGCCATGATGGACATCCTTTGATGGGAATGCCAAAACTTTGATTCCTTAATGTCATACATATAAGGAACCTCATGATAGGTTGTCATTGCTAGTGTTTGTGGGATACAAATTCCTAGACTTAGATAATGCAATTGAACTCCTTTTATTGGAAGGAAGTTTCATGTTAATTTGGGCAGCACAATGGAAACCAACTAGACATTTGGAAAACATGGGCCCTAGGACAAACCAAGCGGTGTAACGACATCAAATTGTTACAAATAATACCAAACAATAAATGGTCATGAATCTAAAGGATCAATATGAACCTAAGGACACCAAAGAATAAATAATGATACACTAACAACATAATATATGAAAAAACCTATTCTGGGACTAGATAATGACATACAATACTCAAAACCAGTCACAATTTTTTTTTACTCCCTATGTTTTATCTAGATAGGTTTGAAACCAAATAGTGACAACACAATATCACCAGTTAGGTTAATTTTGAAACAAACAAGACCTAAATGATAAGAGAGTGTTGACGCGAACCTCTAATAAGGTATACTTAAAACCAATTTCTAAACACTAAAAAGGTCTAATTATTGTCCAATGGATGATAGTAATGTGAGTAGTGTAACAACACCATTTGGACACGTGAACCAAACTTTCGAGAAAGTAATATTTTTAGTGTCAAGATGATGTTATCGTGATGCTAGCAATGTATCCTCAACACTTCACAAAACTCAAGACTAAGCTAGGATATAAAAATCATGTCCAAGTTTAACAATAATTTGCTAAGCATGCAAGCAACGTAACAATACAATATAAATATTTAGGCCCAATTCCATAATAGAACCAAGACATAAATATCTCAATTGTATGGCTATAATGCGGGAAGTGTAACAACTTAAAAGAAGACAAGAATGAAACCAACTAACTATGATGATAATAAGTCTCAAATATGGATCTTTGAGACAAGAGGGCCTACTAGATTGTGAGTATGTACCATGTGCACTTTCAACAATTGCGCTCTAGCATTACAACTTAGTCATGCAAGTAGAATACAAAAGTGGTGGACACGTGATATCTAGCATTATCCGGTATATGTTGTTTCCTTTTTTCCAAAAATTGGAAACAAGTAAACAAAGGTGTAGACCAAATGGTGTTGAAATAAACTTGGTGTTATTTTGGCAAAGTTTCACCTTGTTTTAGGACAAGCGAAAAACTAGGAAAAAATGACACTAAGTAGATTTCATGATGAGATGCCACATAGTTTCAAATTTAAGAGATTATTTCCATTGTTTTAAAAATAAGAGTTTGAATCTAACAAAGTTATCACTTTGTGAGAGCTCTCAAGTATGAAAACTAAGACACAAACAATGGCTCCAAGTTGGAACACTTCCTAGGTGGTTCTCTCTCTATGTGTCACAAGTTTACTTATGCAAGCTCAGTTTGCCAAGGTTTCCCAAGGAGTTCCCAACTTTAATTTACCCCCTTATAATACAATGAGAAACTAGTGTGTTTAGTTGTACTATCATTGAGGTATCAATGGAAGTAACTTTAACTCTATTCTCACCAAGGTGTACTAATCAAGTCGGTAGTGTGGAGCACTTTCTTGTTTTGTTCACAATGTTACCTCTTGCATGAACTGCTTTAGGGTTCCTAAGACCACCCCCATTATTTTAGCTTAAGGCTTATGCCAAAGGGGTTATGTTCTAGTTGAGTGGACGAGCCGTGTCCCTTAACCGAAACCTGCAAATACAATGTGATCATTGTGGTGTGTTTTTTATCCTTTAAATTTAATGTAGTTTTTGTCGCACTCCTTTTGGAAACCTATAATGACACATGTATTTATAAATTTTTTAGGCCCTCCTTTCTTTGATAAGCGTTTTTAGGTCCTTCACATAAATGGTTAGTAGTTCAACAAGATTCACAATATCATAGAAATATAGAAATGAAAAAAATGCTTGTAAATCAAGTAACTACCATCAAACTTTGCAAAATTAAGGTTTATTCATAGTTAATCCAAGTGATTCTTAATGACAATACTAAAATTACTTTTGATTCCCAAGATCACATTAGGTGTAAGGGAAGAGTATACACAAATTTTAGTCTTGATTGTTTATAAAATGAAAATTCTCTTAAACTAAAAGATCAAGTATATGTCAAAACATGCAAGTTTCTTCCCTTAAGCAAAAATGAAGGATGATCGTTCTTACTTACTCCCAAGAAGAAAAGAGTGGTTTAGGGGTATTTTTGGTTCTCAAGATCATACTGTTGTCGCCAGATTACTGCACCATCCCAATGGCCAGACCGTGAGCAGGATGTTTGGTGTGATTGGGACACATGGGATCACCTCTCAAGCTGTGGGACTTGATCTCGAGGTGAACCTCTGGAGAGGGCCGACTTCCTCTTCCTAAAATAAGTGTTGTACTACTCCTAGTAAAATAAAATGGCTATCTAGTCCTATTCTAACATTGTCATGGGTTTTAGGGAAAGAGGTTTACAAGAAGGAAATTATACTAGGTATGGTGATGCACTAGATAAAGGGGTGTTTTAACCTTAGGAAGGGTTAATGTGAGTATGATGCATGTACCGTTAGTCACCATCACCTATTGAAAATTTAAGAGGGTAGATAATACCACAAACCAAGAAGCAAACATTCCTTTGTTTAAATTTGAAACATACACAATAGAGTGAATAAATGTGATTGAACACACAATCAATTCATCATGAGGATAAAACACATGCACATGTCAAACATTCATTTCATTGATTATGGCTAACGATAATATAACTTTTAACAACATAAGGAAAATACTCTTTCCACAACTGACATAAAAGATGGTTATATCATGGTTCCATAACATGAAATAAGATAATCTGAAATAAAGGTAAGCTAATCATTCACACTAAGGAATTATGCATTCACAAAGCATATACTGATCAACAATTCAACATAATAAATTAGGTTCTTCAAGGCAAGATATCACTCCGAATATAATTAAAAGTTTTTAAAATCTTTGAAGCACTCTTCCAGGCTTGAAGAGTATCTTCACCAAAGTTATTTATGTATGTCTTTTTTTTAAGAACTCCATGCTCCTAACTATTTATAAGTTCTTTAGGTTGAGCCATTATAGCTGGGCCTTCAACTAACATTTTACTAAAAATAGAAATGTCATTAAATTCAAGGGAACAAGATCCCATAAAAATAGCAAGTTTGTTGCAAGGCTTTGACTTAGTCAACCATGAAACCTTGACCGATATAGAGCTTGGATATGTCCTTCCATGGCCACTCATCTTTGGCAAGGCCCTTCAACACTTTCCCCTTCTATAGGTTTCTATTGCGCTTCCTCCCACATAGCCATTCGATGTTTATATTTGATGAAAAGCTTGATAATCCCCTGGATTTCTTCATCTCCTGGCCCACACGCGTAGTGATTCACTACATCTGCTGTCTCGATTTCCCTTGTTATCTTGGCTGGATTTTTTCTAAGTTTACTCACAAATTTCTTTAGTCTTCCTGTGAAATTTTGGCATAAAACCAATCTGTTAATAAATTCACTATTGAAAGTCTTGGTAACCTCATCATCATGCTTCACCAAATCTTTAAAATTTTATTTGATCTGATCCTCCAGGAGAGAGTCGATATTTTCATTGAAGAACTTACAATTAACAATATCAAATTCTTTCTATAAATCATTCAGATCATCCATAATTTCCACTTGTTTGTCATTCAACTTCTTGATTAAATCCTGCAACACCTGACACTAGAATTCCATGGCCTTTTTATTTTCAAACAACTTTGAAACATCGTCGATAACATCTTCCTGAAGGAATAAGTCTGGGTCTTCTTTTCTGATTTCACTCCATATGGCCAAATTCAAATTCAAATTATTATTATCCTTGGAAAATTCTTCATCCATTTTGCAAATAACATCTCTTCCAACCTATAAATCATTATATATTTCAACATCCTCTTTAATTAAAGGATTGGGTTCTTGCAGTATGCACTCCATCCATCCATTTACCAATCTCCCTTTCTAGCCTAGCTTCTCAATCTCGTGATAAGAAATATCTTCGATGGTAGATGAAACTGTCAGATCCGTAGTAGTGGAAACTTTGGTAGATGGAGTAGGTTGTGTTACTTTTCTTAACAACGTAATGAGTTGCTCGACTTTTTCTTTAATCTCATCCTTTGAAGCCTTATCCTTGTCATATTTTTCCAGCATATTTCTAAGAGTAGTGTGTACATCCTGTTTAGCTCCTTCGTGAGTGGCTTTTTCCCATTTAAAATATAGAAAATTGATAATCCTCAATTGTGATTGTTTCCTTGGTTTTTCCATTAATAGGAGTAACAACCTGTACAACTCGTTCCCCAGATGGATTCGCGGTTAGGCTAGAAATAATCTTTGGCCTTTTGGTCTATCTTTTTGGTGTATGATCTAATATTCTCAAATCTATGACATCCCCCAGAGGCACCTTCTTCTTATTATTAGGAGTCTACCGAAACAACCATTCTGGAATGGCTAATGTTTATGAGAGTGGAACAGTAGAATCAATACTTAAAACATTAGTTAAAACAAGAGCATGTCAACACTAAAATTTTCCTCCATAATTTCTATTTCATTAATGTATGTATTAGGAATAGGATGTTGTTAAGTATAATTAGTAGTAGCGTCTGATAGAAGATAATGGTGCCGTCAGTACGGTGCCGCCAATAATGTGGAGTACGGTAACAGTCAAAGTATAATAGGAATGTTGTAAAAAGTAAATATTTGTCGTAAGTAGTCCGGTAATGTTAAAATGTCAAAGTTTGGGTAATTAGAGAAGTAGGGTCTACATGATCAGGAATTAGAAATATTATATTGGTAATAAAGGACAAGGAGTGAGGTCATAAATATTTTGTGTATTTTATTTGTAAAAATTCTAAAAATGTGGAACCCATATAAAATGATAAGGTTTATCTTATCTTAACAGATAAGCTTACATGTACAGATAAGAGTTAAGGTATGGAATATGATTCGTCAGAGTGGATTTCTTATCTTATCTTAGAGATAAGATGGATAAGCCTGGAAGTTCTATAAATAGAGAGGCCACCCCCCTCATTTAGCATAGAAGGAAGTAGTGAGAAATATTGTAGGAAATGTGCAAAGGAAGCCATCAGTTTAAAGGTGTGTTGAAAAAGCCATTAAGAGGTGCAATTGTAAAGTTTCTCCCATAGTCTTGGTGAAAAGCAAGTGAAGTCAATAACACTTGAAGTACCTCATGGGTGAGATTGTAACAGTTTCATTTTAATATTATAATTTATTTTGATATTTCACATTTGTCATCATTCTGTCTTATCATAGTCGATGGTATTCTTGAGTTATGTTGTTGTTTTGTTTCCATATTACATCGACCAAACTAAAGGCTGTGCATTAGTAAATAATCATAGCACGAGGAGTTCCCGGTGAAGAATTATCATAGTGCCGGATTGGTGATGACATTTTGGTTCCGTTGCCGGGACCATTCCTCGTTGGTGGATTTTTTGGAGAGATATTCCCACTTAGTCAAAAATCAATTAGAGGGTAACCTTGTTTTTACTGTGCATAGTAGTTACCATGGTAAAGTCATTTTTGCCATGAATAGTAGTTACCATGGTAAAGTCATTTTTGCTGGAATAGTATTTACCGCAGTAAAGTCACTTTTTACCGTGAATAGTATTTACCGCAGTAACTTCATTTTTTACCGTGAATAGTATTTACCGCAGTAACTTCACTTTTTATCGTGAATAGTGTTTACCACAGTAAAGTCAGTTTTTACCGTAGTAAGTCAAGTTTTACCATAGTTTACCGTGGTCATTTCTATTTTACTGTAGAAAGGTGTAAAGTCACTTTCTAGTATAGTGATTCAAATTATTTGTGCACATAAGTCTTGTGGGTTGGTATTTCATGGTGGTTACTTTTGAAAATGGGAAAGATTTCTATTTTTTCAGCTCAATCTAATGAAGATGCTTCTTCTTTCATTCAAGAGTTTAAGCGATCTTGTATTTGTAATGGCCTTATAAGAAGGGAACAATGGACTGAATTTTTTCCTACCTTTTTGGATGGTTCAGCACTTAGGTGGTTTGAAACACTAGGTGATAATGTGAAAAATTCATGGGATTTATTAACTGAAATTTTTCTTGAAGAATTTGGTGAATAACAGAAATATGCAGATCTCATGATCGAGATCACAAAGCTATCCCAAGGAGAGAAGAAGAAGATAAGGGATTATCATGCTCGTGTTCTAGAGCTAAGGAGGAAGCTCGATGCCCAGATTCGAAAGGAAGGACTTGCGGATGGGTGATGAATGGCATGGATAATCTCCTCTGTAAGCACCTCATTCTTGGGATGAAGCCAGAGATCAGACAATGAGTGAAGTATGACTGCCCAGCTACCATTGAACAAGCAAAGGAGATTGTAAGAAGGCAAGAAGAAAGCATGGAAGAGGAGCCCAAAGAAATTGTTGCTAAAGTAGAGCCTACACCAGCACCTTTGGTCCAGAATCCACAACCACTCCCGGTGAGCACAAATATTTCTCCTAGTACATCTATTGAGTATGAAGATCTGCTCAAAAAGATGGGTCAGTTAACTATTAATCTTCTTCAAGGAAAGGAATTTAGTTCTCAGGGAGGAGATAGAGGTCCAAAAAGAAATATTTCTGAAGTTGTATGTTATGGTTGTTATAAAAAGGGTCATTATAAGTATAATTGTCCAGATAGAGCTTCTACATCTGGTAAAGGAGATAATGATAAAGGAAAAGCACCTGTGAATTCTTTTGATGTAGTAGATAAGAGCATAAATAATGAAGTAGATGTGTTTGTAACAAAAAGAAAGAAAGAAAAAGATAATCAAGATGGAAATGATCCTAAGAAGATGAAAGAAGAAACTAGTAAGAAACATAGGAGAAAAAAGTTGGGTGTGCAGGATTTTCTGATTTCACAGGGGCAAGGACCATACTCCATATTGGAAGATCTGTCCAAAAGGCCTGCAAATATTACATATGGTCAACTCTTGGCTATGTCTTCTGAGAAGAGGCGGGAGTTGCGAGGTGGACTCAATGCTCGAAGAAGGAAGGAGGTTGAGGTCCATGTTTTAGAGGCAGAGGCAGATCCCTATGCTCCACAAGCTGAGGTATTATGTAATGGTATTTCAATTCATGATGTCTTAGTTGATGGAGGTGCTGCAGTTAATGTAATGACCGATTCTATAATGAATATGTTGGGTTTAAAAATTGATCACCCTTCAACACTTATGTTAAGGTCATTAAATAAGGGAAAAACTAAACCAAAAGGTCTAGTTTCAAATGTGGCAATATCTGTTATGGGTGTGGTATGTGTGGTAGAATTTTAGGTGATGAAAAATGGTACTGTTGCGTACCCAATGCTGCTGGGAAGACCATGGCTAAGGAGAGTTCATGCAAGAAACTACTGGAATGAAGGTTTCATGACACTTAGACGTGGTAGAGAGAGGGTGAAGATAAATGTGATCCCTCGACATCATAAGGCAGAACATGTGGATTCAAGTGATGAAACTGATGATTGGACATCCTCTGATTACTCTAGTACCAGTGAAGTGGACACTGAAGATGAAGAAAGTGAGGTGGATGTTTCAGTCATGGATATCCTTCCAGTCACACCAACTCATGACCCCATAAAATTATCTGAAGAAGAAGTTGATGATCGTCTCCAACAAATAAAGATTGGTGATGCTGTGATGGAGAGTGAGAAGGAATCCTACCTCTAGCTCTTTCGAAGGTACATACACCTATTCACTTTTTATTACAAGGAACTCCGTCAAGTAAGTTGGGTAGAACATTGTATTGAGCTGGTAGATGGTGCTAAGACCATAAAGTAAATGCCATATAGAATGAATCCTAATTTTTCCAAGACTGTAAAAGAAGAAATAGATAAGTTGCTTGATGCAGGATTCATATTTGCTGTGGAGAATTCAGAATGGGTTTCTCCCATTGTGATCTCAATAAAAAAGAATGGGAAGCTACGCATTTGTGTTGATTACAGGAAGCTCAATAAGGCAACAAAGAAGGATCATTACCCTCTTCCATTTTCAGATCAGATCTTGGACGAAGTAGCTGGCCAGGAGTGCTATAGTTTTGCTGATGGATATAGCGGCTACAACCAAGTTCGTATAGCAGAAAAAGATCAGCTGAAGACCACGTTCACAACTCCTTGGGGAACGTTTGCTTATAGAGTTATGCCTTTTGGGTTGTGTAATGCTCTGACAACATTCCAGCGTTTGATGAATAGGGTGTTCGAACCCTACATTAGGACCTTCATCAGAGTATTTCTGGATGATTTTTGCATCTATGGGAGCAAGTTGGACCACCTGCACCAGATGGAGATGGAATTTCAAAGGTTAGATGAAGCACAAGCCTCACTAAACCCTACAAAGTGCGTCTTTGGATGTTCTAAAGGCGTTTTGTTAGGGCATGTTGTATCCAGAGATGGTATTGGTACTGATCCTGATAAAGTTTTAAAAATCAAAGATTTACCATTTCCTATGAATAGAAGTAAGTTGAGATCATTTTTAGGCCATGTGGGTTACTATAGAAGGTTCATCAAGAATTTCTCAAAGATTGCACAGCCACTAACCCAGTTCTTGAAGAAGGATGTTACTTATGAACTAGAAAATAAGGCTCATGAAGCTTTTGGACAACTAAAGGAAGCCCTAGTGTCTTCACCTGTTTTGAAGAATCCATATTGGAGCAAGCCATTCATTGTGTACACTGATACCTCAGATGCAGCCTTGCAGGTACATAAATGGGATAAAAGGATTCATGTAGCATTGTGGGCATATAGGGCAACATCAAAGTCAGCAACAGGATACTCCCCATTTCAGTTGGCCTATGGCATTGATCCAGTTCTTCCTATTGATTTTGATATTCCCACTGTGAGAGTTATGAAAAATGAAAGGATGGATGAAAGTGATTCAGTAAAAGAAAGGTTGGTACATCTTCATTTGCTGGAGGAAATGAGAGAAATAGCAAAGGATACAAGCCATAAGAAGAAAATGAAGCAGAAGGAATACTTTGATCAAAAGATCCAGTGGTCTCCATTTCATGTGAATGACTTGGTTCTAGTCCATGATTCCAGATACAAAAAAAGAAGACAGAGAAAATTTCTTCCAAAATGGATGGGGCCCTACAAAATAGCAGCTGTGCATGAAAATGGTACGTACCGACTGGAGGAATTGGATGGCACTCCCATTACGAAATGGGTCAACCACGACAAGTTGAATATTTTCCAAGCACCAGAATAGTCTACTCCGAGGACAGAGTAGAAGCTAGGAAGGGGGAAGATGTCGACACTAAAATTTTTCTCCATAATTTCTATTTCATTAATGTATGTATTAGGAATAGGATTTTGTTAAGTATAATTAGTAGTAGCGTCTGATAGAAGATAACGGCGCCATCAGTACGGTGCCTCCAATAATGTGGAGTATGGTAACAGTCAAAGTACAATAGGAATGTTGTAAAAAGTAAATATTTGTCGTAAGTGGTCCGGTAATGTTAAAATGTCAAAGTTTGGGTAATTAGAGAAGTAGGGTCTACATGATTAGGAATTAGAAATATTATATTGGTAATAAAGACAAGGAGTGAGGTCATAAATATTTGTGTATTTTATTTTTAAAAAGTCTAAAAATGTGGAACCCATGTAAAATGATAAGGTTTATCTTATCTTAACAGATAAGCTTACATGTACAGATAAGAGTTAAGGTATGGAATATGATTCGTCAGAGTGAATTTCTTATCCTATCTTAGAGATAAGATGGATAAGCCTGGAAGTTCTATAAATAGAGAGGCCACCCCCCTCATTTAGCATAGAAGGAAGTAGTGAGAAATATTGTAGGAAGTGTGCGAAGGAAGCCATCAGTTTAAAGGTGTGTTGAAGAAGCCATTAAGAGGTGCAATTGTAAAGTTTCTCCCATAGTCTTGGTGAAAGGCAAGTGAAGTTAATAACACTTGAAGTACCTCATGGGTGAGATTGTAACAGTTTCATGTTAATATTATAATTTATTTTGATATTTCAGATTTATCATCATTTTGTCTTATCATAGTCGATGGTATTCTTGTGTTATGTTGTTGTTTTGTTTCCAGATTACATCCACCAAACTAAAGGCTGTGCATTAGTAAATAATCATAGCACGAGGAGTTCCCGGTGAAGAATTATCATAGTGCCGGATTGGTGATGACAAGCACCAGTAACATTAGTTGGCATTTTAATGGAAGTGGTAATGATGGACCGGGTGGATGTGAGGATGACCATATGAGTGGATACAATGATATTAGGAGATGAGATGGAAGAAAATGGAAGTGTTAGGAGAAGTGAATAAGAAATGGGTGACCCGATAATTTCTCCCACTAAGAGAACTAGAAGGGATGAGAACACTTGGGCCATAGAAGGAGATGGAAAAGAAGAAATAATTGTAAAAGTGGAAGGAAATGATGTAGGAAGTGATAAAGGAAGAGGAAAAAGAGAAGACGGGTCTTGTGAGACACCTAGAGAATCATTGACTTCAACTATTTCTGATACAAGTGTTGTAGGAGACATGGATTTGGAAGCAAGAGCCTTGGAGAAAGATGAGCTGCCCACTACAAATGAAATATTTTTAGGGACTATATGGGCCCTTTGGACTGAAATTTTTCCATTTATGGGGGTTGATTGGATCATTGTTGATGGGGCTTCTGTATTTGTAGGTTTCTCTAACCCTTTGGGTGAGACTCCCAAGGTAACCAGCCAATTGTAGGTTTTCTACAAAATGGGTCCCTCCCTCTCCTTTGTATTGCAACATTCTTCCACATACCGATCGAACCATGGCAATGGTTGATTTGCAACATCATTATTTTTATATGTTACTTCCAAAACCTCATCATCATCTTGCAACTCCTTTGGAACCTTGGCTATACCAAACTGCTGAACCTCATCCAAAGTTAGTCTCTTGTAATCTCTTTTTCAGATGATGAATTCATCTCGAAAATGAATCCAAATGTCTTCTAATTAAGGCACATGGGAACTAGACCAAACTATCTCACTAAATTTACCCTAGTATTCAAAACAGGTCCGTGGGTGAAAGGTCCGTAAAGTTACTTATGCCATTTCTGCATCTACGTTCTTTGCTTTATAAATAGTTGAGCAGGTGTATTTGACAATTAAAATAGGAAAATGAACTCCCACTTTGTGTTGTTTATTTTGGATTTTATGGTAGTATAGAAATTGCCGAACCAATTCTAGCAAGACCCACTTGTCAGTGGGACATTTAGGCAACTTGCTAGGAGCACCTACAAAACCAAGAATCTGAATGTAAGTAAACATAGGGAACTGTAGGTAGATATCCCCCCACTCATGTACTTCCTTGAAGGATTCATCAGAAATCCTTCAGTTATACAACTCCTTATCGAAACGGTAGAGAATAACAACAAAGAAAGCATCGTTGATCCTGCGGAAGTGCCTGCTTCCTTCATCTAGTGTAAGTTGAGGATAGAAATCATAGATTTGAGAAGTAATTTGAATACCCTTAGTATTCAATCTTGTGAAGTCTCCCATGGTGGCTACAACATAGAGAAAAATGAATGTCATATAGAAACTTTTTGAGGACAACACCTTACTTAATTGATAAAAAATGGAGCTACTAATATGTTCCCCCCATTTGATAAATTCCTTGTTTTTCTTGATGGTAGCGATATATAGGAACATCCATTCCTAGAATTCCTTTACAGAGGGAAGACCTGAAACTCTACTTGGTAGCACAATAATATCACTGACTTCTTGAATGAATTCTGACCGATACATGGTCTTTGCCAATTTGGCAACACTCTTGGCCAAATAAATTTTCAGCATGACCCTCGTGCACAACTCCGCTTCTTTGTACCAATGTTCTACCGATGACTCTGGTGAAATTGTTGTGTAGTCCTTGATATCGGGGAGTTTGAGAAAATATTCAAAGAAATATGGATCTAAGAGGATTACAACCTTGCCATCAGCATCCTTAACTGTCATGGATTCCTCATCGAAGTGGGCTGCAACAGCTAAGACGAACTCTAGGTAATGCATAGACACGGGAAAACCATAAACAAGCATGAGCCCACTGTCATTTATGCCTTGCATAATGGGTTTCTTATTTGGGGCCTTCACCCTTGCCGAGAAGTCTAGAAAATCAATCTTCCTAAGATCAGTGTCTCCTACACTTCCCAAGTTGGAAGAAAAACAAGAGTGAGGGGCAACTCCGAGGAACGCATAATTAATATTTTCCTTTCCCTTAGCTATAGAAGTAGACATCAAGTTTTGAATTTTAGAATCTGATGACCTTCTGAATCTTGAAATACTGAAGTTGAAAGTTTTGAAAAAGAGAAGTCTGAAAATCCAAAGAACTTAAACCTTCGAAAACCCAAAAATTAAACCTTCAAAATAACAGGTTCTGAAAACCCAAAAATATTCAACCTTTGAAAACCTGAACTGGAGAAGTCTGAAAACTTGAAGTGAAGAGATCTGAAACTCCGAAAAGTAGATTTCCAAAAAAGACACTTCTGAAAACCTAAACTGGAGAATCCCAAAAACCCAAAAATCAGAGTTCCGAAGTGGAGAAATGAATGGTTCCTAAAAAATGAGAACTTCGAATAGTTAGAACCCTGAACCCTGAAAGGAAAATCTTCTGAACTCCAAAAAAATGAGAAGTGCTGAAATAGAAGATCTTGAGGACTGTGATGAGGTATTTCATGAATTCTTGTAGAAAATTGGATCATGGAGCCATTAGGATAAAAAAAACATTCAAACGAGACATGGTGGGTAATGAGATCTTCATTTTTCTTGATATACAAAGGAAGAACAAAAAAAGAAAATGAAAATAGAGGAAAAAACAAACCACAAAGATCATAAACCAAAAAAAAAAATTAACCTAAATAAAATACCTCAAAAACGATGTCAAAACGTACAAGATAAATTAAAAACCAGACTGTCAGAGAAAAAAGTCAGGTGAAAATGTGAGTTTAAATGAAAAAACCTGACATTAATGCCCAAAATTAAACACATATGGAAGTAGGTAAGAATTAAATGTGCAGGGAGTTTTGAAATTCTGAAACATGAAAGTCCAAAATTTTGAATTTAATTCTTACCTACATCCGTACGTGTCAAATTTTGGGCATTAATGTCGGTTTTTGTCTATATAAACTCGCATTTTCACTTGTCATTTTCACCTGACCGATGATCTGGTTTTTACTTTATGTTGTACTTTTCGACTTTGTTTTCTAGGTATTTTATTTAGGTTACTTTTTTTTTGGTTTATGATCTTTGTGTTTTGTTTTTTCCTCCATTTTCATTTTATTTTTTTGTTCTTCCTTTGTATATCTGGAAAAATGAAGATCTCATTGCCCACCATGTCTCCTTTGACTGTGTTTTTGATCCTAATGGCTACACGATCCAATTTTTTACAGGAATTCAAGAAAGACCTCATCATAATCCTCAAGATCTTCCTAAGCATTAAAATTTTCTCTTTCAGCACTTTTTTTTGGAGTTTGGAAGATTTTCCTTTCAGGGTTTAGGGTTTTGACTGTTCAAAGTTCTCATTTTTTGGGAACTGTGCCTTTCTCCACTTTGGATCTCTGATTTTTAGGTTTTCAGGCTTCTCCAGTTTAGGTTTTTGAAAGTCTCTTTCTTAGAACTCTAATTTTCAAAATTTTGTAACTATCCACTTCGGGTTTTCGGAGTTCTCCAGTTCAGGTTTTCAGAACTTTTCATTTCAGAGGTTTACTTTTCGGGTTTTTGGATGTTGAATTTCTTTAGGTTTTTGGACTTATATTTTTTAGAACTTTCAACCTCAGCATTTCGGAATTCAGAAGGTCACTAGATGCCGAAATTCAATACTTGATGTCTACTTCTACAGTTAAGGGCAAGGAAAAGATGAATTATACATTCCTTAGAGTTGCCCCTCACTCTTGTTTGTCTTCCAACTTGTAAAGTATAGGAGACACTGATCTTGGGGCAAGGGTGAAGGCCCCAAAAAAGAAACCCTGGATACAAGCCATATATGGCAGTGGGCTCATGCTTGCTTCCGGGTTTCCCACGTCTATGCATTTTCTAGAGTTTGTCTTAGCTGCTGCAGCCCACTTCGATGAAGAATCCATGACAATTAAGGATGTTGATGGAAAGGTTGTAATCCATTTGGATCTAGATTTCTTTGAAGATTTTCTCAAATTCCCCAACATCAAGGACTACGTGACAATTTCACCAGAGTCAGCAGTAGAACATTGGGACAAAGAAGCAGAGTTGTGCACAAGGATCATGTTGAAAAGTTATCTGGCCAAGAGTGTTGCCAAATTGCTAAAGACCATGTATCGGTCAGACTTCATTCAAGAAGTTAGTGATATTATTGTGCTACTAAGTAGAGTTTCAGGTCTTCCCTCTACAAAGGAATTCTAGAAATGGATGTTCCTATATATCGCTACCATCAAGAAAAAAAAGGAATTTATCAGATGGAGGGAGCATATAAGTAGCTCCATTTATTATCAGTTGAGTAAGGTGTTATCCTCAAAACATTTCTATGTGACATCCTTTTTGGTCTATGTTGCAGCTGTCATGGGAGAATTCACCCAATTGAATACTAAGGGTATTCGAAGTACTTCTCAAATATATGATTTCTATACTTAGATTACACTAGATGAAGGAACTAGGCACTTCTGCAGGATCAACGATGCTTTCTTTGCTATCATTCTCTACCGTTTCGATAAGGAGTTGTATAATCGAATGATTTCTGATGAATCCTTCAAGGAAGTATGTGGGTGGGGAGCTATCTACCTATAGTTCCCTATGTTTACTTACATTCAGATTCTTGGTTTTGTAGGTGTTCCTAGCAAGCTGCCTAGATGTCCCACTGACAAGTGGGTCTTCATAAAATTGGTTCGACAATTGCTATACTACCATAAAATCCATAATAAATGGCACAAAGTGGGAGTTTAGTTCCCTATTTCAATTGGCAGATACACCAACCCAAATATATATAAAGTAAAGAACATAGATGCAAAAATGACAAAAGTAAATTTGCGGACCTTTCATCCACGAACTAGTTTCGACTACTGAGGTAAATTTAGTGAGATAGGTCAGTCTAATTACCATGTGCCTTAATTAGAACACATTTGGATTCATTTTCAGGATGAATTCATCATCTGAAAAAGAGATGATGAGAGAGTAAATTTGGATGAGGTTTGGTAGTTTGGTATATCTGAGGTTCCATAAGGAGTTGCAAGATGATGATGAGGTTTTGGATGTAACATAAAAGAATAATAATGTTTCCAATCAACCATTTCCATGGATCGATTAGTATGTGGAAGAATGTTACAATACAAAGGAGAGGGAGGGACCCATTCTGTAGAGAACCTAGAGTTGGTTGGTTACCTTGGGAGTCTCACCCAAGGGGTTAGAGAAACCTACAAATACAAAAGGCCCATAAACAATGAGAAAATCAACACCCAAAAAGGGAAAAAATTCCATCCAAAGGGTCCATACAGTCCCAAAAAAGATTTCATTTGTAGTGGGTAACTCATCTCTCTCCAAGGCTCCTACTTCTAAAGCCATGTCTCCTGCAACACCTGTATTAGAAATAGTTGAAGTTAGTGATTTTCCAAGTGCCTCACAAGACCCGTCATCTCTTTTTCCTCTTCCTTTGTCACTTCCTACATCACTTCCTTCCACTTTTACAATTATTTCTTCTTTGCCATCTCCTTTTATGGCCCAAGTGTTCTCATCCCTTCCAATTCTCTCAGGAGGAGAAACTATTGGGTCACCCATTTCTACTTCACTTCCCCTAACACTTCCATTTCCTTCCATCTCATATCCTAATATCATTGTATCCACTCCTATGGTTGTCCTCACATCCACCCTGTCCATCATTACCACTTCCGTTAAAATGCCAACTAATGTTACTGGTGCTCTTGTTTTAACTAATGTTTCAGGTACTGAATCTATAGTTCCACTCTCATCAGCATTAGCCATTCCAGAATGACTGTTTTGGCATACTCCTAAGCAAAAGAAGAATGTTCCTCTGGGGGATGTCATAGATCTTAACATATTGGAGCATACACCAAAAATACAAGCCAAGAGACCAAATATTTTTTTCTATCCTAACCGTGAATCCATCTGGGGAATGCATTGTAGAGGTTGTTACTCCCGTTGAGGGAAAACCTAAGGAAACAATCAAAGCTGTGGATTATCAAATTTCTAGATTTTCACTAGGAAAATCCACTCACAAAGGAGCTAAACAGGATGTACACACTGCTCTTGGAAATCTGCTGGAAAAATATGACAAGGATAAGGCTTCAAAGGATGAGCTTAAAGAAAAAGTGAAGCAACTCATTGCGTTGTTAAGAAAAGTAACACAACCAACTCCATCTATCAAAGTTTCAACTACTATGACTCTGATAGTTTCATCTATCATCAAAGATATTTATTATCATAAGATTGAGAAGCTAGACTAGAAAGGGATATCGGTAAATGGATGGATGGAGCACATACTGCAAGAAGCCAATCCTTTAATTAAAGAGGCTGTTAAAATATATAATAATTTACAGGTTCGAAGAGCTACTATTTACAAAATGGATGAAGAATTTCTGAGGATAATAATATCCTAAATTTGAATTGGCCATATGGAGTGAAATTAGAGAAGAAGACCTTGACTTACTCCTTCAGGAAGATGTAATTAACGATGTTTCAAAGTTGTTTGAATATCAAAAGGCCATGGAATTCTGGTATTAGGTGTTGCATGATTTAATCAAGAAGTTGAATGACAAGTGAGTGGAAATTATGGATGCTCTGAATGATATATCAGAATAATTTTATACTGTTAATTGTAAGTTCTTCAACGTAAACATCGACGCTCTCCTAGAGGATCAGATCAAATAAAATTTTAAAGATTTCGTGGTGCGTGATGATGAGGTTACCGAGAATTTCAACAATGAATCTATTGAAAGATTGGTTTTATGCCAAAATTTCATAGGAAGACTAAAGAAAGTTTTGAGTAAACTTAGAAGAATTCTATCTAAGATAACAATGGAAATCGAGACAACAGATGTAGTGAATCACTATGAATGTGGGCCAAGAGATGAAGAAATTCAGGGGATTATTAAGCATTTCATCGAATATAAACATCGAATGGCTGTGTGGGAGGAAGCGCAATAGAAACCTACAGAAGGGGAAAGCATTGTAAGGCCAGGCCAAAGCTGAGTGGCCATGGAAGGACAAATCCAAGCTATGGATTGGTCAAAGTTGCAGGGTTAAATAAGTCAAACCCTTGTAACAAACTTGCTATTTTTATGGGATCTTGTTCCCTTAAATTTAATGACATTTCTATTTTTAGTAAAATGTTAGTTGAAGGCCCAACTATAATGGCTCAACCTAAAGAACTTATAAATAGTTAGGAGCATGGAGTTCTTAAAAAAAAAGACATACATAAATCATTTTGGTGAAGTTACTCTTCAAGCCTGGAAGAGTGCTTCAAAGATTTTAAAACCTTTTAATTATATTCAGAGTGATATCTTGCCTTGAAGAACTTGATTTATTGTGTTGAATGGTTGATTAATATATTCTTTGTGAATGCATAATTCCTTAGTGTGAATGGAATAGTGATATAACCATCTTTTGTGTCAGTTGTGGAAAGAGTATTTTCCTTATGTTGTTAAAAGTTATATTATCGTTAGCCATAATCAGTGAAATGAATGTTTGACATGTGCATGTGTTTTATCCTCGTGATGAATTGATTGTGTGTTCAATCACATTTATTCACTCTATTCTGTATGTTTCAAATTTAAACAAAGGAATGTTTGCTTCTTGGTTTGTGGTATTTTCTACCCTCTTAAATTTGCAATAGGTGATGGTGACTAACGGTGCACGCATCCTACTCACATTAACCCTTCCTGAGGTTAAAACACCCCTTTATCTGGTGCATCACCATACCTAGTATAATTTCCTTCTTGTAAACCTCTTTCCCTAAAACCCATGACAATGTTAGAATAGGACTAGATAGCCTTTTTATTTTACTAGTAGTACAACACTTATTTTAGGAAGAGGAAGCCAGCCCTCTCCAGAGGTTCACCTCGAGATCAAGTCCCACAGCTTGAGAGGTGATCCCATGTGTCCCAATCATACCGAACATCTTGCTCACGGTCTGGCTATTCAGAGGGTGCAGTGATCTGGCAAAAACACACACTATGTGTAAGAGAAGAGCATACACAACCCTATTCCAAACTCAAAAGAGTATGAAAACATATCATCTATCAAACCCTAAGATGATTTTATTAGAAATATTTCTCTTAAATCAATAAATTGACAAAAACACCAACTAAAATCCCCTAAGAAATGATCACAATCCTAAAAACACCGAATTTAATATTTTGAAGTTTTAGAAAATTTTACCTTGATGCATGGGTGCCCCTCTGGATGCACAGGCACTCACAGTCATGCAAAGGAACTCACAGTGATGTACATGGGCTCTTCTATCACTTTTGCATAGTCAGTAATGCATGGGCACTTCCAGTGAGGCACATGCATCTTTTTGCATGCTCAGAAACATTTTTCACTCAGGATAAAAAATATTAGTGCTGCAAGGGCACTCCTTTGGATGCATAGATGCCCCTTTGGATGCACAGGCACTCAAAGTAATGCACATGTGCCTTTTTCTTGTAGGTGGCCAAAAATTTGTGTTTTTGAGAGGATTTCTTGAAAAAGGTCCTGTCTTTAGTATTTTGAGGAAATTTTGACAGGGTGTCACCTCCTTATCTCCTGCAAAGAACATGAAAACACAAACTCTACCACTAATATAGTTGAAACAACTACCTAGATTAAAAAATTGATCTACAATACTTTGAAAATTACTCTAAAACTTTGAAATTAATCTTAAAAGATTGAGAAATTAATCTAGAAAGCTTGAAAGAACTCTATAAAGTTTGAAATCAAACTAGAAAACTTGAAATTAATCTAGGAAACTTGAAACTAATCTAAAAAACTTGAAATGTGTAACTTTGAAACCAAGTTAAAAAGCTTAAAAATTGAATGCAATGGGGTAAGCTACCACCAAGTGTGCCAAATGATGACACCCTAAACTTCACAAAGCAAATAACAAAGCTAATCAAGGAAGGCTAACACCATTGCCACCTCTAGTCAAGGTTCTAAGTATAGGAATGTAACATTAAGATAGAAGCTTAAAGGAATTCTTAACTAACATGAATACAATTCAAAATCTAACTAAACATGCCTACTAATATGCTCAATTACTTAACATGGGCCTAAATAGATCTAAGAGGGCAATCAAATTGGTATGGTTGCTACTCCAAACAATGGTGAAATGACCTCTCCAAATGACTTGTTAAGTCACTTTAGATATTCATCTACTAACCTTGTTGATGGATTTAGGTAAGGATTGAACTTGGCTATATATCATATTTATCATATGAGATGAAAATCTAAGTATGGTGTAAACTATAAAGGAATGAGGTGCACCCTTTTTTTAGTTTTCCTTTTGGGAAAAACTTGTATTTTGGTGCATGTGGGACTAAAATCCCTAAATTAGATTAGAATTTCTAATCATGATTAGGCCTTACTAATCACAATTAGTTAATTACTAAGTGATTAAGAGGTGTGGAGCCTTAATCGACCATTTAGGGCCAACTAGGAGGCTAAGATAATATTTTGAAGCTTGTTGAGATGTTGTGGAGGTGAATAGGGTGATTTTGAGTGGTTAGAAGAGGGGCTTAAGCCAATAGTAGGGTATGTTGACCAAAACAAGGGGAAAATTGGCTTAATTAGCTAATAATCGCTAATTATCTATTTTGAAGAGGATTTTGACTTACGATTCACCGTAAAGTCGCATCCTGAATGCGAAAGGGGTTACATAATCAACAAAGAATGGTTAATTGGATAAAGTGGTAAGAAACATTAGTTAATTAGAAAATATCACTAATTATAATGGAATTGGAAAGGATGAGAGTTATTTGTGTGCATTTTGGAAATAAGATTGTAAAAGTGGAATTTATGTGTCTATACATAGTACATGATGTCACATAAGTGTTCATGCATGATAACTGAGTTAAACCCTGACGATCGTAAACATAGATCATTGTTGTCATCATTAATAATCATCATCAAAAATCATGATCATCATTTTTATCATCATTATTATAACCACCATAATCAAAACCACCACCACCACCACCATCAACACTATCAATTGTTGTGCTCATGGTGGTCCATTTCTCCTTAGTAGTGTCTTCATTAGTTTTAGAGTTGTGTTCGGTGTTATTATCACATAGTCCATTATGTCATATAAGTGTTCACGTCTGACAACCAAATTCAAATTTAACAATCATTAACAAAATGTTTAATCCAAATCCATATCTTAAACATAGATCATCAATGTAACTTTGTAAACACAACACTAAGATTGTTCAAAGAATTGGGTCATCATTTACTTTTACTATGTCATATGACAATATGACATATTATCAACAATAATATGTACAATATGACATATTATCAACATTAATATGTCATATTATCATCATCAATGTCATTGTTATCATCATGGTATTTCCATTTTAATCATCATCGTCATCCACACTTTCCTCATCATTGTCATCATCAATGGCATCATCATTCTCACCATTATCATTTGAATGGTTTTCATGGTCGTCATCATCATCATTCCTGTCATAATCATTTTCATTTTTGTCATCGTCGTCATTGTTTCATTTTTATCATCATCATCATGTCATCATCGTTGTTTTCATCATTGTCAATCACCATCATCATCATTAATTGGTTTAGGTTTTTATTGAGTATTTGGGGAATTTGGTTTGTAATATGCTTTAACTGCGATTATTACTCACACCGATCCACTATTATTTAAGGTTAGTGTTTATGGTTTAAAGTTAAGTATGTACTATTAACATTTACGAAATGTGTTCAGGGTCACGCACTTGAGATTCATGGTCCATGATTTAATGTTCAAAATCTTCTATGACTACTTAAGTAGTTGAACTATTTTTTATGGCTTATTCATCATGTTATTAAGGTTTCAATGTTTTTTGTAAACCATTAGTGATGAGGGTTTATTTTTATTATTTATGGTTTACGATATGGGGTACCCAATTTTTGTGATCACCATCATCATCATTTTCACCCTCAACGTCATCATCATTTTCATTGTCAATATCATCATCTTCATCATATTCATCATCATCGTCATCATCTTCAATGCCATCGTCATTATCATTGTTGTGTTAATTGTGGCTATGGTCGTTGTTATCGTCGTCATCATCATCATCATCATCATTTTCATCATCATTCTCATCATTATCGTCTAGATTAGACACTTATTTATGCAATTAGGTTTGTCTAGATCTACTTGCAATATGTTATTATTTTTGTTTATTTTCTAACGTAAAACCACTTTCCACATTGACAATGCTCTACCGCCTTCTTGAACTCTCTAAAATTATTGTTAATGTGTAGTATAATCCCTTTGAATGTTTTATATGCTTATTCATCTCAAATCAACTACAATATTTATATATATAAATTGAATAAACTCAAACTAAGATCAATTAATGCCAAAATTAAATAGAAAAAGGTGAAAAAGCCATAATAAAGAAGAGGAACGCACGTCAACAATCTAGGGCTAGGTAATAGTACATAAAACATCAATAATGCTCTAAATAGACCCAAGAATGTCTCTCGATTAGTGTTAACCACATACTCGTTTTCTTAATGTTTTTGTTATTGATCATATTTTTTATGATCATCACCATCATTATCATCATTTTCATTATCATCATCGTGATCCCCGTTATCATAATTGTCATCATCGGCATCATCATCATTTTTGTTGATGTTTTCATCATCATCGTCACCATCCTTGCCATTATTTTCAATCATCATCATAATCGTCGATTGGTCAAGGTTTCTTTTTTGATTATTTGGGATATTCAACTTATAATACAATGTAAGTATCATCGTTACTCACACGTATCCACTAATGTTTAAGTTTATGAATGCACAATGTTGAACATTATTAAAAAAAAATTTGAATCCTGCTCTATAACAACTTTATACCCTTGTGAATTTTAGTTTTAGACACTTAAAAAAACAAAGAAGACCATAATAAACATCCCATTTGCCTTGGAAATTAGTGCCTAAATGTTACAAATACATCTCATAAACAAAAATATCATTTAAACTAAATTTTAACATGCCTTTAAATCCTCCATGGATCATTAGTAAATCATGAAGCACAAATTAAAAAACATATAAATTAAATTTGAAAAATAAATGTAATAAAAAGATTCAACGAACATAGAATAGGCCTAATTCCACTATGTAAAATCCTGCCCTATGAAATAATTTTTTAACATATTATATACTATGTAATATTTTATATTTCTTTTAATAATGATGTTTATATGTTATTATTTTAATAATTTATATGTGTTTTCCATTTGTCATGTTATCAAATATCGCATGTATTCAGTTAAGGTTTGTGTGAAGTATTCAGTAATGATAATATTATTATGTATGGAATCAAAACGAGATAATCATTACACTTACTATTTGTCATATTATTATTTAAATATAAGTAAATATTTACAAATATAGGTAAAATGATGACAAAAATCTTTATGATCGCAAAAACTCAAGCCCACGAAAATGTTTTCCATGAGCACCAAGCCTTAGCTATAGATAAAATTATAATAGAGTTTTCTAGGATTGCAAAACAATATAAACTATTACAAAAGAAAAGACATCTAAATAGAACATGACCATTTTTCAACTCCGCTAGTAAGTATTGAAACCTTCAAGTGTTGTTAATACAAGAAAAGACATCTAAACAGACCATTAACAATTTTAAATTTTACTCTGTCAATAAGTATTGAAATTATCATGTGTTGTTTGTATAAAAAAATCAACATAATGTCGTTCTGCAAAGGCTATTTTAAAAATTAAAACACCAAAATTTTCATCACAAAAAGTCCAAATCCCATATATTCATTTTAAACCCCCAAATTTCTTAACCCCCCCTTTTTTCCCTATTCGAACAATCCTTCTTAGCCCTCAGATTTGGAACTTCAAATGATTTGACTACATGGAATATGGATCAGAAGCTGCTCTGACACCACTGATAAAAACTGCACAATAAAATAAGAAATAAACACTGAATATTATAATATCAAATTTAGAAATTCATCCAGAATGTCAATTACAATGATAGAGGTTGCATTTTATAATGTTTGATCTCCTACAAAGGTGGAGTCAAACTTCATCTTCAATCCCTCATATCACTCTCCATGAATCTCTTAAACCTATCCCTAGGATATCTTTCACATCCCTTTATTATCTCACACACAAAAATAGCTACGTGATTTGTTTATTCAACAACTTCACTCACACACAACTATTAACTATATTATTAATATGATTTGTATTAACGCATTTTTAATAATATTACAATTTATTAATAATGTCACAATATATTTGTAACATTCACTCCCCTATTGTTAACATTATTAATTCCCAATGCACACTCCCCTAATGTTGGCAAGGTAGAAAAAATAGTCACATTTCTTTTTGCATCTTACTGCCCATGCGTGCTCATGATCTAGATGGTTTTGTAGGTCAACCAACAACCTTTAAGGATGGTTTTCCAAGGACAACCAACAACCTCAACAAATGATAGTTTTACAGGAAAACCAATAACCTAAAACAAAGGATGGTTTTATAGGACAACCAACAACCAAAATATCATGCTACTGCTTTTCCTTTGTGCTTCCATCTATCCACTATGTATTTCCTTCAGGGAATATGTAGGAACCATTACTTACTGAATACAAACTGAAAAGAGGGAAAATTAAACATTGAGACCATGTTCCAGTTCCCCCCCTCAATGTGAACATTTCACTTATTCAAACAGGAACTCTGAAATCAAATCTGAAATAAAAGAAAATACACACACATACACTACCACCACAGCTTCATACGGCCCCATAGTTGGTGACTGACGAGAGTTCATTGATTGACCTCCAGCCTCTGTTGCCTCCGTCCTCCATGAAAATGCACTCTTTACTTAATACAATAAGTCTTCATCATTTTGTTGAGCATTTGTTTCCTCATTATCAAAGTGGGGAGACTTCATATCCCAATCGCTTTCTTCGTCTTTGTTTTCAGAAATGAAGGCTTTATCCTTCAATTTACCAGCAAGTAAATCTTGTGCTCTTTTATTACAATACATAATATCATGTCCAGGAACATTACAATAGTGACAAAGAAATTTTTGTGGAACTTTGGAGGTTGATTTTTGCTTAAAAGAATTTTTGAATCTTCCTTTAGCATATGATTTGTTTTTAACATACATTGCAGTTTCTTCTAGATCAATCTTCTTGGTTATATTTTCTTCTTCTATGAGAGAAGAAATTAAATCCTCTAGACTCAAATTTATTGTGCTAAAAGTGAAGACCATATTAGAATTTCTAGGAGGCATGCTATTAAGTAATAATATTTTTGCATCATCATCGAGCACATCTACTTTGATTCTAGCTAATTGATTCGAAATAGAATGAAACTTACTGATATGTTCCACCATACTTTCTTCTTCCTCCATTTTGAGTCCAAACAACTTTTGCTTGAGTGCCACTATTGCACTCTTTGCTTGTGACCCAAAAAGTTTGCTCAATGTCGTCCAGATCAAATGTGATGTCTTTGTTAGATCTATGTGATGCAGGTAGGCATCAGATAAACCTAGGCCAATAATAGGTGTTGCTTTTCGATCCTTACTTTCCCATTTTTATGCTTCATCTATGTCACGTGGTTTATTGATTTTTCCTTCTACAATCTCCCATAGATGTTTGTTAATCAACAACAATTGAGTTCTAACCTGCCATGTATGGAAATATTTCCCTTTGAATTTTTCAATTCGATTAAACTTGTCTATGTCGATTTAAAAAATTAGATGTCAGATTCCACCGAAAATGCATCCGCAAAGCAATTTTTTTTCTCGTTTACAATATTTGATATGATCAATGTAAAGAGATCAACAAAACATACATTTAAAATAACATCATCTCAATCTGAGTTACCAGCTAAAAGTTATGGCAACTAAATTTTTTAAAATCCAACATCTTTCCGAACCCCTTTCAAAAAATGGAAAAAAAATGTACAAAAATGGCAAAAAACGGAACAGAAGATTTCTAACTCACGATTTCACGATTTCCACGATTGCATGAAAAAAAACTTGAACAAAATAGTGATGCCAAAGGATAACAATAGTTATAACTCACAATTTTTGCAATTGGGTGAAAATACAGTGACGTCAAAGGAGTAGATCATGATGGACGGTGAGTGTGCACCAAACACAGCAGAAAACGTCATGTAGTAGAATGGGCACTGGAGAATCTGCTGACAAAAATCAATTGTCCACCATTTTGTTGTGATAGATTTTCATGCGGGCTTCAATGGCGGATGCTTCAAATGATTTGACTACATGGAATATGGATCAGAAGCTTCTCTGACACCACTAATAAAAACTGCACAATGAAATAAGAAATAAACACCGAATATTATAATATCAAATTTATAAATTCATCTGGGATGTCAATTACAATGATAGTGGTTGAATATTATAATGTTTGATCTCCTAGAAAGGTGGAGTCAAACTTCATCTTCAATCCCTCATATCACTCTCCATGAATCTCTCAAACCTATCCCTAGGATATCTTTCACATCCCTTTATTATCTCACACACCAAAATAGCTATGTGAGTTGTTTATTCAACAACTTCACTCACACACAACTATTAACTATATTATTAATATGAGTTGTATGAACTCATTATTAATAATATTACAATATATTAATAATGTCACAATATATTTGTAATAGAAATGAGTTAATCCATTATTAAAAAAGCCACATAAAACATAGCTCATGTATGAAAGGAGAAATATATTTAAATATGATGTGTGATTGTGATTCTTTTTATTAATTGTAAAAAAATTTGAGAAAATTGTGATTCTTTTTATTAATGGTAAAATGTTTCGGGAAAAACCAATTTCTCAAATCAACAAATTTTATCATCATTTATTTTCATTATTTATCAATACTTAAAATCTAATCCTAATAATAATTTGTAAATATAACTTTAAGGATACTTTCTATATCAAAATTTAATATTTAAATATTGATTGTAATAAATTCAAAATGCACAACAAATATAAGTTTATATCAAATAATATATTTGTTAAAAAAGTAACTACAAAATGTAAAATATTCAATTGTAATAAATTCATGATATCACTTATAATTTTTAGTGTGACGGCTAGACTACTGCATTTTGAATTTCAAAATCAATATATATAAGTTTCAATTTATATAAAATTCAAAATTTTAAATTAAAAACAATCAAAATAATAATGCAATGGATATGTATTCATTCCCAATGTAGAAATATGATGTAAAAACATTTCAAATATTAATAATAATTTAATTCATTATGCCGAAGGCATTCCCCCTATGCGAAAGGCCTCTGCGGACGTTTCTCTGACTAAGTTAAATTTGACGGCCGTCACTTTCGAGAAAAATCGTGAACTGTAGTTTATTAGGGTTACAAATTTATCTCTATTTGTAGGACTGATTTAACGCATAATGGCGTTGATTTTAGGATGGCTATTAGCGAGAGAGCTTCGTTTAGCACAGTTATGGTTGTAATATGGTATGTATATTACAATTTTGATGACAAGAAAGGAGCACACTCGCATAACTACAGGAATGGTGAAGAAGGGTTTTGTAGCGATTGAACTGTCAACGAGAATTGTTAGGTGTAAAAGCCAACCCCGTAACATTTGTCAGCATCCTCCCAGCCTGTGCCAAAATGGGAGCTTAACGATTGACGACTTCAAATTTGAGCATTGGCGAGGGCATCTTAGGTCGATTTACAGTCTAAATTGATTATTTGAGCTATGAAGAGGTGAACAAGGTTTTTTGAGGTCTAGCTTTTGTCTCTTGTCTGAAATGTTTTGTTAAATTTGTGAAGCAGAATGAGGGTTTGATCATATTTTTGCTAAAACATATTGTTCAATCTTTCAAGAGATGGATCTGTCCACTGACGTGGCTTCCACAACCTTTCTTTCATGTCAGTGCCACAATGTGAGCAAGGTCACGAGATCGATTCTGTAGAACAGGCCTTAAGTTTAATTGCGCGGTTGAGGTGATTTGCACTCTATTTAAAAGATCTTATACAAATTTTGTAGAAAATATTTTTGGATGCCCTGATCCTCTTTTGCATGTATTTCTGTTCAAATCAACTCAGACTCCCGAAAACCTTTTTAAGTTTTGTTTAGCCAAATGCATCTCAGATCTTGTATTTTACCACACCATTTGCTCCTTTTGATTTGGTTTGAGTGCAGAGCATTCGATCATCTTCCAGATGTGTTGTATACTCCCAAGTGCATGCTCATGCCTCTCTCACATTTGAGGTCTTGTTCAGTAACTGCAGGAATGGTGAAGAAGGGTTTTGCAGCGATTGAAATGTCAATGGGAATTGGTAGGTGTAAAATCCAACCCCGTAACATTTGCCAGCATCCTCCTAGCCTATGCCAAAATGGGAGCTTTAGAACAGGGTATGGAAATCCATCAAAGCATAATAGAAAGTAGTGTTTTTTTTAACGTTGTAGTTGCAAGCGCCCTGTTAGATATGTACGCAAAATGTGGAAGCATACACAAGGCATGCAAACTATTCAACAAAATGCCTCAAAAAAATGTGGTCTCGTGGAATACCATGATTGGAGGATATGCACAAAACAGGTTTGTTGAAAAAGTTGTTGAAGCTTTTAAGCAAATGCATCTGTCAGGTGCAAATTTTGAAACAGTCTATAAGCATCCATCAAAGCATAATCAAAAGTGGATTTTTGCATCCTCCCAGCCTATGCCAAAATGGGAGCTTTAGAACAGGGTATGGAAATCCATCAAAGCATAATAGAAAGCAGTGTTTTTTGTAATGTTGTAGTTGTAAAAAAAATAGTCTACAAGCACCCAGCAAAGCATAATCAAAAGTGGATTTTTATAAAATGTTACAGTTGTAAATTCTCTGGAAGATATGTATGCAAAATGTGGAAGCATACACAAGGCACGTGAGCTATTTGACAAAATGTCTCAGAAAAATTTAGTCTCGTGGAATGCCATAATTGCAGGATATGCACAAAATGGCCTTTGCAAGGATACTCTCAAACTCTTTGAAGTAATGAAACACTCTGGAACAGACCCTGACCATGTAAGCTTCACCTGTGTTTTATTAGCATGCAACCATGCAGGTTTAGTGGATGAGGGCTGTAATTACTTCAGTCGCATGAGTGGCTATTATTGCATTGCATTTACAATTGATCATTATGTGTGCATGGTTGACCTTCTTGGCCGTGCTGGCTATCTTGAGGAATCTCTAAATTTTATCATCAAAATGGCAATTAAACCCATGGTCGTTGTGTGGAAATGTTTGTTGGGTGCCTGTAGAGCGCATAAGAATATAGGGTTAGGATCATTTACAGCTACTCTTCTTTTTGAGATGGATCCTCAAAGTACTGCAACTTATGTTCTTCTGTCAAACATTTATGCAGAAGTGGGCAGGTGGAGTGAGGTTCAAATGATAAGAAGATTGATGAAAGATAAAGGAATTCAAAAGAAACCTATATGAAGATGTTTATTATAAAACCTATGTTCATACTCTTGCTTTTGCTTTTGATTTTTTTGTGTTGCATTAATGCTTGTTTGGGCAGTTGCTAGGTAACTATAAAAGTAGCTTTGGTACATTGTAGGGTTCATTACAATTGAATCGAGAGTTTACAGTGTGTTACAGTGTGTTAATTTTGTGAAATTTGAGGAATATTGTTTAAATTAAAATTGAATGTAGAGCGTATACTTTCCGTTAATTTTGTGATATTCAGGGAGAATCCTTCAGCTTAAAATTGAATGTAGAGTGCACACTGTATGTAATTTTTGTGAAATTTTGGGGAGAATTCTTCAGCTTAAAATTGAATGTAGAGAGTACACTTTGTATTAATTTTATGAAATTTGGGGAGAATTTTTCAGCTTTTAGATCCCTGTGCGAGCGATAGTGATTATGCATCTGGAATTTACTGCAACTCGTGTGAGCTTAGCAATTTGAGGTGTATTCGTGAACAAGCAACAAGTCCATTTAAAATTGTGGTAATTATCCTCCTTGTTTTAATGAGATCTGTTATTTAATTTATCAAATTACCATGGAAAACATTGTTTTTTTTCTTTTGATGAATGGGGGAATCGACAATGTATCCTTCATTACCTCTCCACAGGTCAAGGGTTTGAACCCTAGAAAACTTTGTTATTCATAAATTAAAGATAAAGGCTATTTAGTATTCTACTAGACAAGTCTTATTCTTTTTTGTTTTTCTATACATATATATTTGTTTTTATCTGAATTCAGCTATAGTAATAAACATGTTTACACTATTGAATCCAGATGAAAATAAGAAGAATATATTCTCATGTGGAAATCTTAAAAAAATTTGTTTATCAAGATTTGGTTTTGATTTTGATGATTCTACAAAGAAGTAATTCGAGTTTTGTTTTCTTAGAACGCTTCACTGCCATTCAATAAGTACTCGTTTCTCACAACACACAATGCATATGCAATTGACAATGGTGCTCCCTGGGCTACCTTCACAAATCAAGAAGACACTGTCACACATCAATTGAATGTATGCATTTCACTCATTTCTCTCAGCTATCTTGAAAGTAATTTATTTCAGTTAGTTTTGAAGTCTTTCAGATTGCATGCTTTTGTGAGAACCTCTTTTCCTTGTTCAGTATTGATGTATTTTAGGCCCTAGGAACGATTTATATTGAATGAGATCACTCAAAAATGTTAAATTTTCTGCAGTTCTTTGTCACGGTTCAAGAACTTATTTTCAATATTGATGTATTTTAGGTTCTGAAAGAGAACACTTACACTTAATGGGAGCTTAAAAGCCACCATCCTCCTAGCCTGTGTCAAAATGGGAGCTTTGCAACAGTCTACAAGCATCCATCCAAAGCATAATCAAAAGTGGATTTTTATCAAATGTTGTAGTTGCAAATTCTCTGGTAGATATGTATGTAAAATGTGGAAGCATACACAAGGCACGTGAGTTGTTTGACAAAATGTCTCAGAAAAATTTAGTCTCGTGGAATGCCATAATTGCAGGATATGCACAAAATGGCCTTTGCAAGGATGCTCTCAAACTCTTTGAAGTAATGAAACACTCTGGAATAGACCCTGACCATGTAATCTTCACCTATGTTTTATTAGCATGTAATCATGCAGGTTTAGTGGATGAGGGCTGTAATTACTTCAGTCTAATGAGTGGCTATTATTGCATTGCATTTACAATTGATCATTATGTGTGCATGGTTGACCTTCTTGGCCGTGCTGGCTATCTTGAGGAATCTCTAAATTTTATCATCAAAATGGCAATTAAACCCATGGTCGTTGTGTGGAAATGTTTGTTGGGTGCCTGTAGAGCACATAAGAATATAGGGTTAGGATCATTTACAACGACTCTTCTTTTTGAGCTGGATCCTCAAAATACTGCAACTTATGTTCTTTTGTCAAACATTTATGCAGAAGTGGGAAGGTGGAGTGAGGTTCAAATGATAAGAAGATTGATGAAAGATAGAGGAATTCAAAAGAAACCTAGGTGTAGTTGGATTGAAGGCCATAAAATGGTACATGCTTTCTGTGTAGGAGACACATCACATCCACAAACACAAGTGATTTATGCAAAGTTGGATCAATTGTATTGGGAGATGAAGGCAGGAGAATATTTCCCAGATTCAAATCATGGACTGATTGATGTGGACAAGGAGGAAAAAAATGTATTCCTCTCCCACCATAGTGAGAAGGTGGCAATTGCATTTTGATGTTTTGTCTCTGTACACTGAAAATAATGCTTAAAGATGAAATGTTTGACTGATCATAATGAAGAAAAATGGATTTGTACATTGTAGATTCATAAGAATCCAATAAATATCTAACCTTCTAATTAAAATGGATTGTTGAAGAATCTAACAAGTGTATTTTTTTAATTTCGTATAGAATCATAAAAGAAGACAAAAGCTAGATTGGGACACTTAGCTAAAGATTACTAATTATGCTGAAAAAGGATTAGCATATCTTCATCATGATTGTAGCCCATGCATTGTTCATAGGGATGTGAAGACTTATAACATTCTTTTGGATGATAATTTTAAGGCACATTTGTCAGAATTTGGCATTGCCAAGTACATTTCCTCGGCCAAAACCCACACCTGCACCTATGTTATGGTTACCATTGGCTACATTGACCTGAATATGCAAGAACATCAAGGCTTAATGAGAAATGTGTTGTATACAACAAGGACATTTTCATTCATGTACAATAATACAAACTTGTTGGCTTGAAGTATCACACTCCTTATCAACATATTAACGACAATACAAAAAAGGCTTTTTCAACAAAAAACTAACCAAAAAACCGATGCAATCACCATCTCAAACACGTTGCAACACTAACACAATTTCACCCAAATAGTTAACTACCCCTCTAAATCAAATAACATAAATCGTTCGGCGTTCACATTGCATTGTACACATGTCATTGCTAGTAATAATTGTTATTTAAAACATAGGTAAACTGTTTCACAAAATGCCCAAATTGATTTTGGAAATGGAGTATTTCGATTTGGAAATGAAATACAACAATCTGCTCTGCTGATAATTTGTCGTGTGGTTATTTAGTGATGACATCTACTAATCTCAATGGCGATACAGTTTTTCTTGGAATATATGTGTTTAAACAAGGGTTGGCCCTGCTATATAATTTAATTATGATAAATAGATAAACCATTCCATCGGATAAAGAAGTAATTTCATAGAGGTGGACATGGCCGAGGAACTAAACTCTTAACATTATTTAACACAAAAATATCATTTTTTTATCTGACATTGTAAGTCTGGAAAAGGGAGGTTCAGATTCCACTTCAGTGATTCAGGTCTTCAAATTTGTATTCCTTTCACTAACATCAAAACATCCAAAAATTCTAAACCCGTCAAAGATACTAATGTCGTCTAAAGCAGACATTTCAAACACTATTATAAGAATGGTCTAGCCAAAGAATGAAGTTTCCTTTAGATAGAGTTTAAGGACATGGAGAATAATCATTCACTATCAAAGGTTCCCGCAGGTAAACGATTGAACCATTTTATTATTAATATCATATATATTACTTTTTATGAACTATTTATCTCTTGAAATGTTTTTATTAATATTTTAAATGTTTATTTTTTATTTTTTAATGAATAATTTACAGTTGTCAATCATCAAGTACAATAGTTGTCAATCAGTGTGTGGAAAAGAGCTGCAAGACAAGTGTCAAAAATGATTGTGTGAATTTATATAGGTCTACTGGCCTAACTATCGGCCTAATTAAATTTGACATCTATTTCAGTGTCGCAAAGTAACTTTCACTACCTACATAAATGTCAAAAGTTTTATTATTATTTTATTTCAAAGTCTTTCTTTTCTTAGAATTTTTAAATTCATTTAATGAGAAATATAAACATAATACAATAGAATTAATTATCAATATGTTATTATGCAGAAGGCGTTTCCCCTGTGGGAAAGGGCTTTGCGGACATTCATAGGACTATGTCAAATTTGACGGCCTAAATGACGGTTTGCAAATTTTCTATTTTTAACAATTTTGCTTTTCCACATTTTATTTTTACATATTTGTTATGTTTAACAATTTTACTTTTCCAATTTTGCATGTTGTGGCGAGCTTCATCTGGAGCAAGTTCAAAAGCAAAGTTTCAAAATACGGATGCATACATTTAGGTATTTACAGTACTTTTGATCTTTATTATTTTAAGCTTGGGCACAAATAGAATGTATAGTCATAGATGCAATGATAACATGATATGCCAAAAAATGGTTTTTTATTATTTTAGATGTGATTCTTTTGATCTGTATGGCTTTTCATTGGGACTTGAACAAGCGGCCAAATTAATAAAATATGAAATAATTGTAGTATGCAGCCACTAGGCTTTATTATTCCTTCCATTTTTTCCAATGAGAATAGGGTAACAGTGAAGTTCTATGGCGATTAAGTATTTTGAATTGAGTGTGGAAAATTGTAGGTCCTACTCCTTGTTGTACATGTTAAGGGCCTCGAATGTAACACCCACAAACCAAGACACACAAGACAACATAGCAAAGTATAGGATTTTTTTTTTTGACTTGTTTGAAGTAGATAACAACACAACAGGTGGTCACAATGGCTACAACTAACTCTTCAAATGTAACGCCCCCATTTTACACACACAAAAATAACAATAAAAAATACCAGGATAATTTTTTTTTGACTTACATTACTTACTACACAATGGCACAATGGCTCCAAGTAAAGAAAGCTCAAAGATGCATACGACACTTACAAGTCATCGAATCACATAGACACAAGAAAACACCTTAGACATGTCGATGCCACACTTTTCCCAATGAATGAATACTAGAAATGACCCAACCACAAGAAAAGGACTCATTGGCAACCCACAACACATTATTTCTTTAATTACATCTTAGTTACGATTAACATTCCAAGAACATTATTGTGCAAGGATAATTTTCTCCTTTTTCCACCTATAGATTTTTAAGTTCATTCAACATTTAATTTACAGTTCGACCATTTGAAGTTGGCTTTTTATCCTTTATGGAAATTTCCATAGCTTACATACTTGTTTGACATAATTCAAATTGCATATAAATTATTTTAATTATCTTGTTCTTATGTTAAGAAAATGCTTCTCAAACGTTTATTCAATGTCTACATGTTACCCTTACAACTCAAGTGAATCTGACTTGATGTCCAGAAAGCAATATTAGGATTTAAGGGGGGTGGTTTAGATTCAAGATACCTTTTCCCCATAGACATTATTTGATCACGGTATCTTTATTTCCCGATTAAACATTCCTACAACAAGAAATTGTATTTAGATTACGTATATATATATCTTTTGTTTTTTTCTTGAAGTTTGATCTCACCAAGGGAAACTTGTAGTGTCCACTTCCGTTTGACACCTTTTTTGATTCTAATCAGGATATTTTTGATTATATTATGGACCTGATTATGGACTTTATTATAGTATGATGTTAGATGTTAGATCATGGATTATTGTTGACTTGATTCAGTTAGGATGCATGATGATTATTAGAGACATTTTATATGTTAACGATGATATACTGTTTGACATGGTTATATTATGGATGTTGTTTGGACATGTGATATTTGGATTTTGTGAGAATACATAGAAATGGAAATTATTGGATGATGATATAGTTGTTGATAAAATTGTAAATGATATTGTTAGATCACTTTGATGTTGTTGTGATTCATATACTTAGATGATTTTGAAAATTATATTTATATTATTTTGGATGTTCTGATATGGCCATGAGGCTGACGGAGGTCTTTGTGTTTTGCAAGTTAAAATATCACAACAAACATTGGGGGATTGGAGACCAACCACATTGGAATTCTAGATAAATTCAACAAGGTCACCATGGAAACTAGTATTTGTTTGTGCACGCGCGCGCGCGCGCACGCGTGTGTGTGTTAGGGATTCCCATGGGGGGATCACCTTTAAATGTCACCAAGGGGTTTTATGTATTTCTTTTATTTGGTCCCTTTTTTATGTTTGCATGTGTTTATTTTGTGGTGCTTTTACCCTTTCATTAATTATTATATGGTGTGTAAATATTGTGAGTAATCATATTATTAAAATAAAAAATCAAATATGTCATAAGAAGGTAATTATTGAGAGTTGTCAGCCATGATTTAAACTGTTATAAGTAATGTGTAAGTGTTGTAAGAGATGTGTAAGTTAACTTTTGAGTGTGAAACACTCCACCTTCTTAGAAATTCAAAATTGTCCTTGGAGGCTGATTTTTGAGGCTTGTGGGACAAGTTAAACTTGTCCCATACCTCTTAAATTTAATTACCAACCATACCTATGGTTGGAGAGTTAAGATTAGAATTTATAATGATTTTTGAGAAGGCAAATTGTAGGTTTTAATTGCACTTTTCTTACATGATTTAATTTCAGTCCTTTGGGGTGTGGGTTGGATTTGAGTGTGTAAGTAAACTGTCATATTATTCACCCACCTATTTATTATGCATTGGTGAATGAAGTTGACTTTGGGGTTGGAATTGAGGATGTGTGATGTGACATACTACATGGACCCACCCTCTTCCCTTCCCTCTTCTATTAAATTTGAATTACTTTCCTTGTTTTGGGTTGCTTCATTTTGGAGACTTCATTCTTGGGCGAGTTCCTTGTTATTTGGGAGCTCTTGCTTGAAGAATTTTTTTGGAAGATTGTTACGTGCTTATGATTGGCTGGTTTGGATTGTTTTCTTGGAAACATCTGCTATTTGGAACTTGGGAACTCCATCATGGAGAGGTAAGAGCTTGGCTCTTGAAATACTCTTCTTTTATGAATGTAAATTTTAATATGTGAATGTTTTGATATGCTTGTGGGATGTTGGGTAGATGGCCTAGGAATGGTGTAGGAGAAGACTATGGGGTTTATTTTGTGGGAGGTACAAGTGTGTTTTAGGGAGATATAAGGGTGGAGGGAGTTGGGATTTGGGTTCCACCTTACAAAGAAATAGCTTGGATTTATTTACTCGTTATGGGGCTCCATAAGAGGTTAGGAGGCATAAGGAAATGTGAGGAATAAGGGGTACTTGGGGGATGCATAAGGAATGTCAGGGCTTTGATATACTATATTTTAGTAGTTTGTAATTCAGGTGGTGATACCCATTTCCCCTTTTGTGAGGCATAAAAAGCATCCCCCATAGTTTATTGCTCCTTTGGCTTGTTGATGAAGCCTCAGTAATGTGTGTCATGATTTAATATGGTTGTAAACTACATTCTTTTTTGGACTATGTTTTTATTGTGAAATGTTGCTTGTGTGTTTGTGGAAGCCTATTGTTGTAATGATTTGGATCACATCTTTTATTAAATTTTGGTTGGGGCTTGGGGGCCAATAAAGAAGGATGTCTTCTCCTCTTCATTGGATGTCTTGGTTGGGTGGAGAGCGTTGCCTTTCCCCTACTCCTATTGTGACCAAATTGGAAGAATGAGAAATATGCATGTTGTTGTTTTGGAGCAAGGAAAAAGATAGTTGGAGAGTCCCTTGTGAAATGAAATTTTATTGTAAACTTTCCCACTTGAAGTGGATGAACATGTAAATGTTTTGTAATGGAAATATTTTTTCTTGATTATAAAAGTTGTAAGGTGAAATGTAAAAGAGATAAACGCTATTTTTATTTTGAAAGAATGTGAAAGAAATTGCATTCGAAGAATAAAAGAAGGATGTTACAAAGTTGTCTTTTGAAATCAATAAATGATGTATTACCTTTCTCAATTTACACTGTGGCATTGAATCTGATCTTTTAAATGTAATTGAAATTTCTGATTGAAAGAAAGAAATGCGTATGAAGGAAAGGTAATAATCTGTTTTGTGAAGTGCATGATTTGAAACGAATAAAAGTTACATTCTTTTCTTTATCATTTGATTGAAGGAATGAAACATTTTTGAAACTAGCATGAAATGAATTCATTTGTAAGGCAAGTAAAATAAGAACCATTGAGCTAATTTTGTTGTTTCCATTTTTGCTTCACGTTAAACTCTGTAACTTTTACCATAAATGAACAGACCGAACCTATAATCAAGAAATAATAATGAAACATTAAAATTGAACATGCCAGGATATAAATGAGTTCAATTAGACAAAAACACTTAAAGGAAATATTTCAAAACCTAGCAAAACCGAGTTCAAAGCTTTCACAGTCGTTTTGTTGTCAAATTTGTAAAATTTCAAATTGGAACTCAATCAAATAGATCTACTTCTCAAAATTATCCTAAATCCACCTAAGAAAAATTATCCATGTCTATTTGAAATGTTGAGAGGGGAAGAAGATCAAATTGAACAAAGTTTATAAGTTAAATTTTACCAGTTTGCACGGTAAAAGCCTGTAGATCGTTTTCTTGAAATTTACTCCTTAAAATTTATCAAAATCAAAATTTAATGATTCCTGAGTAAAGAGGACATCGAGAGCTTTCCAGAAAGTCCTCGTTTTCCCAAAACCGAGCTCTCTATCAAAATTTATGGCCTTCTGAATTTTTTCTTCACTTGGCGTCAAAATAAATAAATTTGGGAAACATTTCCTTGGTGGGCCTGCGGGCCCAAATTTTTCCATTAGCACTTCGGAAAATTTTTGGGAAAATTTTCCTACTTTTCCCCACCGCCCCACCGACCTGCAACCAATCAGAGGTTGCCACGTGGCACCATGAGGTGTTGGCGGAGGGGCGGATCCCTTTTTAAGCTTAGCGAGTCATAAATTTTTTGGGAAAATTTTCCTAATTTTCCCCATCGCCTCGCTAACCCATAGCCAATCAGAGGCTGCCACGTGGCACCACGAGGCATTGGCGGAGGGGTAGATCCCTTTTTAACTTAGCATTTCTGAAAAAATTTGGGAAAATTTTCTAAATTTTTGGAATTTTTTTTTAAATTTTCCCCACCACCCCGTAGCCAATCAGGAGCTACCACATGGTGTTGCGAGGCATCAGTGAATGAGTGGGTTCCTTTTTGCCTTTAGCGTTTTCAAAAAATTTTGGGAAAATTTTATAAATTTTCCGTAACCCCGCCACCCTGTAGCCAATCAAGAGCTGCCACATGGCATCATGAGGCATTGGTGGAGGTGCGGGTGAATATTACCCTTTTCACCCTTCGGGGTGTTAAAACTCTTTTATCCCCACTGCCTTACTTTTCCTGCGTGGCTTAGGAGGCGCCACATGTCTCTTGTGGACTCACAGGAGCATGGGTGCAATGGTGGAATTTCACCCCCGTGTGAAAAATTTCCAAAATTTCTCCCATGACCCCACCGACCCGACTCCTCATCCAGGAAATATTTCTCTCCGCGGCCCGCAGACCCGCCCCTGGGGCAAATTTTCTCCTCTGGGCCTGCAGGCCCACTATTGGGGAAAATTTTTACCCCTAGGCCCGTCGGCCCATAAGTTGAGAAATATGAGGAGTTAGCGGGACTTTTTTATATCAATGGAAAGGTGAGGAAATTTCCTATCCATTGGGAATGATTTAGGAAAATTTTGAATGTGTTAATGATGAGAAAAATCAAGTTGAATCTTTAATCCTGTTAGAGAGTGGGTATGGTGAGGAATTACCCTTTGAACCTACTTGAAGCTTCTAACCCTAAATTTTGGACCTTGTGAACTCTAATAATTGTTAATAAAAGAAAAGTATATTTGAGTGGATTAGAATGGTTCTATAACTTGTTAGTGACAACTGTTATCTTGTAACCCGGTTGTAGACACTCTTAAACAAAAAAAAAATATTCCATAATTTTTCCTAACTAATCCTAGGTTGTTCTTAGATCTCAAGTGGGTTGTTTTAGTGGGTGTTACAAAACTCATATACTTTGTAACACATGAAAATGTTTAATTGAATTTTAAGGACTCTAAGAGTGACGTTATTCCTAACCACAAATCTTGTTTTACTCCTATGTGTGTTACTCTTATATCACACTATGGTCTCATTATTAACATTGTTTTATAGCAAAAGGGTTATGAAATTACTTGCCTAACATCTTGAAGAAGTACATGATTGGAAGCATTAATAACTAAACATGAACCACAAGTGATTTTTGTTTAAGGTAAGATCCCATGTTTCTACATTTTGTAATTCTGCATGTGAAGTTTATTTTATTCTTAATGTCATAAAAGGGCATACAAGGGATTATGGGACCAAGTTTTTTTGGTTTCCTGGGTTCTCTAAAGTCAACATAATTCAAATCAATTTCATTTGTAAGGAGTTACTTACCATTTTATACCCACAAGCTAACCCCTTAATTAGCCAAGGTTTGGTTTAATTCTAAATGTATCTAAGGATCTACAACCAACTATAAATGAGTTTAATGTGAGAGTACATATTTATGTTAAACAACCTTCATGAAAGACCAAGGTGTTATGTTGTTAGTATCTAAGGTAACACATTTATCTATGAGGAACTAAAGAGATCACTAACAAGATTTGAAGTAATAGTACAGCTATTGTACTAGGTCCATTTCTGTCATCTAGATCCCACAAGGAATTCATTCGATGATGGAGAAAATTCCTAGATCTAATTTTGTAAGACTTGGTAGATGACAAGGATACTAAGGAGGGGTTAGATCTACTTACTCCAGATAAAGTTTTGTCTAGGTTGCTCTTAACCGTTGGGTTCACGATGGTAATGCTAAACATACCGCCCATGATGGTAACATGAACTGGGATCTTATTTACCTAAACTAGGAGGTGTCATTGAGTACAAGGTTTAAGATCATTCTATGATTTTAATTTCTTCCACACTAAAGAGGATCCCACATGAAGACAAGTTATGGATGAATCTTATGTTAGGGTTTAATGTTGTGGTTAGATTTCTTTATTACATTTTCAAGGTAAGAAACACAACATCAATTATTTAATCATCTATTGCACACTAGAAACACATTGAAAGATATTAAATTCACATTCATTTAACATACATACATACATACATACATACATACATACATATATATATATATCAATCCTTTTTACCACACGTAACTACGAATCAAAATTGCACCTATGATTAAATGTGCATTTCCCAAGGTATCCCTAAAACTAGCATCTCATACATATTACCAAATTTCAAATATAATTTTTCTGTAAGATGAGACTACATTATACACATATTCATTTTGCAATGACCTATATAAATTACAATAATAATTAATGAATTACACATCTCCTTTTCACCATCTTTCTTACATCCTACAAAACCATGTGAGCATGAAATCAACGATAAATAATTGGCATGGAATCCACCCTAATATAACATAATTAATTTTTTTCAGTTCCCCGTTTACATATAATAATAATTATAATTTACATTTGAAAGAAAAGGTTTAGAAACATGATTTCATTTCCATTTCATTTCACTTCATTTCATAATCAAGGAGAGAGAAATATAAAGGAGGGAGAGAACCACTATTTTGTCAATAGTTCTATTTCACACAAGTTACACCATGGAGTTAACTTTTTTTTTCATTTTCCTGCTATCTACAAAAAATGTTCAAATCAAGATTGAAAGCTAAGAAACCACTTCCAAACATTGTCTTACGATGAGAAAACACACCATGGTTATAAAATTTCTACATGTACACTTATATACCAAGAGTTCAAAGCAACTGGTAGAAATTTGGAGCTAGCGAACGGTTTACGATTAGTGGCTCGAGACCATTGGCCATAATTGAACTGGTTGTAAACAATCAAAAGTAAGCTCGAGGGATCAGAAAATCACATCCAAAACTAACGTTTGATGGATGAAATCGCCATGATAAATTTCCTATGAGTTCCACCATATATGAGGAATTCATTAGAGTTGTCGGGATTGGAAACTAGAACACGGTTTCCAAATGGCAACATGAATTTTGAAGCCACTAGTCCTAATTGGTCTAGTTTAACCTAGTCAAAATTGTGTCTAGAGGCCTATAGAATGACCTTGCCAAACTATACAAAAAAGTGCTTTTCCCTAAACTAAAAGTTCCATGCAATTGTCTAGTAAAAAAACACTAGAGGTTTTTGAAGACGGATAATAATTTTTCTATCCGTGTTTCAAATGGCGGTTCAAAATGAAATCCAACTTTCTAGATTTAACAGTGTCCTACCACTGCAAAACAATGAAACATGGCTCCTATAACTGCGTAAAAAAAATCACTAATATTCATTTGGGGTCAAGCCAAAGGTTAAGGTGTCTCCCCACATAACAAGGTACATAAATGAAGCTTAACATCCCATTTTCATAGTTTCAAAGGGTACTTAATGAGTCTTTGAAAAACATAAATTTATCTATTTTAATAAGGGAGCAGTCAACTCACTTACAGGGAACCCAAATTCAAGCTGTCAATAAAAAGGGGTACTATAACAATCTATTTTTGTTAGGAGGTTATTTTTTAAAATCATCTCAAAATGATAGTTTGAGTTAATGCTTGTCTACCTAGGAATATTTTAATTGCGCAAGCTAAGGTGTGACGTATTTTTGTTTTGAAAACAAGTTTATTTAAAACTATCAATTCTATAATAATGCTATATTTTAAAATTTTATTTCGCTAAAAATGAACAACTAAAGAATTAAAATTATGAAAGATAGGGAGAGATGAACATGCTTGGAATTCATCGATGATAGAAGATAGGCAATTTTTTTGTGTGTTCCATGAGTCGGTTGTAGTTCTTAGCGTGGTTTCAAAGCCATTTTCACCAAGCCCATATCGTATATCTTACCAGCACATAGTTGTAAGGTAAGGGGATATATTTTTTTGACTAATGCAAGGAAACTAGAGCCACTGTGCTTAATAGCATTCTTGTAGAGATAATTAGTAGCTATTTTTGCTACATGATCCATCGACTCATTTGTAGGTTTACAAGACAAGCTTGCATTGCTATTATACCAACATGTAAGACATCTACGTGGGAAATCACATGCCTCCTCATTTGATAACACAACCCATAGCCCATCACTACCTGAAATGAGGCATTCATATTATTTTGCTTGTTGTGTGAAAGTAGCTTTAGGATCAGGTATGATACATAGCTTTAAATAGTGGTCACCAATTGCCATCGACAAGGCCAACACTCTTAGAACATGATACCCATTCCACCATATGACCTTTCCCCCTACCGCCTCAATCCTTGCCATCTCATCCTCTCTATTAGGTTTGTGATCAACAAAAAGTGGAACAACCTTTCCTCCCTAACACAAAATTGTTATTGAATCTCCACAATAGGAAACAATGATTTTACATGAACCAACAACAACAATGACAACAATTGTTCCTACAGTTTCAGGGGCCATAGTCTCTGATAAAAACTCCATGTGATCTTCATCTTCACACTCATCTCTGCTATTGGGATCCTTTCCAACCTCAGTAATCACCTTATTGACTCAAATACTTATCCCTTTCCCACCGCCTTTTCCAACTTATATTGCCCTCATCAAATATCGATCTCTCTGGACCCTCCCCATTCACTACCATCTGTAACTCCTTGATCAATTTCTAATGGAGGTAATCTTTACAGAAGTTGGAGGCCTGGACACCTCCACTTCCATCATAGACTGTAAACAAATGCAGTGGAGAACATTCACTAGATTTTCTTTTTGTGAATCCCTAGAAAAGTGAGCCCCAACAACTCCACGGGGAAGAGAAAAGAACCTGGGCACAGGTGCCATGACATCCTCCATCTCTAGTCTCTATTGGGCATGGAAAATATGCCTAAAGAGGAATTCAGTTACTGTACACCAAATAATTGATTCGTCAACTTCTTCTGCCATCATTGTAACTATCCAAGAAATGCTAAATATGTAATGCTAACTTGGGTTTCTACATGGTTGAGGTACCTGGATCAAAATTAGAGTGCTTTTATTATCATGCAAGGAAAAATGATAGGTCTGACTAGCCATTAAGGGTGCCCATGTCCCTTGCCAGCCTGCCTGTGTAATGCCCACTAAAAATGCCCACACGAGACTCAAGAACAACCTAGGTTTAGTTAGAAAATTATGGAATAATTTATTTTTTGAAAAGCGTGCCCACATACAGGATTCAAAACTACAGTTGTGACAATAATGTCTCAAAGTCAATTGTATTTGATAAACAAAAATTTCCCATTATTACCAAATATTAAACCTGCATTAAAACTAATGAGTAGATTTAGTCTAAGCAAGATTTAGTTCACTCTAAGTGTTAATTTAATAAATAATTAAATTTTGACTATAGTTAAATATTCCACAATTAAATCTAGAGGGTTAAAGGGGGCCAAATTAATTAAATACCCAAGGTATCTAATTCCATAAGGTTTAAACAATTAACAAGGTTTCCATTTTCCATGGGGTTAGAATAATAAACACTTCTTTACCTCATAAAATGACCCCTTAAAAATTCAACCCATATTTTGAAATTAAAGCACTTAAATTAAAAGGTAATTTCACACTCACCCACTCTCCACCTACTTTTGTAGGGATGAATCTCATCTCTTAGATGGATTCAATTTGGTCCCTTGATGTGGAAAAAAGGTAACCAATCTGTTAGCATATGGATTTGCACGCATGCAAATGACATGCAACAGTGTGGGAACGAAGTCCCTCCTCAATGAAGGTGAGGCTACCTTTATTGAAAACCAAAACTATAGTTACATCTATACATTCAAAATTGTATGTGGGGGGTGTTTTGGAACATCAATGGAAAGAAAAGTGAATGAGGGAGATGAAATAGAATGAGGGAAAGGAGTGAAATGGAATGAATGGAAGGAACATGCAAGAGTTAGGTAAAACAAAGCCTAATATTGCATGAGGAAGAAACACTAATAACTAACACAAATAAAATTTATTTTGAGTTAGTCAAACAAGAACGTGTGAAAGGGAACACACGTGAGCAAGTAGATAATCAGAGCTTGATCACTGTGAACTAGAACAACCGATTAATAACGTTGACAATAAGATCAAAGATAATATTTGCATGCAAGAATCAAACACCTAACATCTAATGAACATAAGAACATCAAATGTTACAAGAGACAATGAATGAGACACAAAGTTTGTATTTCATTAACTCCAAAATGTTTTTCACAAAAGAACACAAATTTTCTTCCTGAAACAAAGCTTGCACATAATAGTATTTCTTCTCCTCTCTCAAAGTCACCTTTTACAAATGAGCCCCTCACTTCCTTTTATAACCCAAAGTTGGTTACAAAGTAGTTAGGGTTTTACATGATCATTAAATTAGGCACTTAAGTGACCTTTGACTTTTCAACAACTTTATTAAAGACAACCCAAAAATAGAAATTACTTAAAATATCCATAGTTTCCCGAAAACAAATAACAACACCTTTTAAAATATACAATAATAACTAGTGTCTTATCCATTGAAATGGGGTCCGCCTATCTTAAGCGTATGAGAAATGGACTCTCCCACTTCGTTAGATACCAAGAAAATTAACTCCTTGAACCACCGATGAAATTAAGATCTGCCACTTTTGCCAACTGAAAGGATCTAATTCTTCCCAAATTTTAAAACATATTTTCTTCTTCTAGAGGTTCATTTGGTCAAAGAATAGCCTCACAAAATACCTGCAATTCAGGAATTGTACTTGGCATATCATTCAAATTAACAATTTTGGATTGAGCATTCTCAAATAAGTTCTTTAATTTGATACAACGCTCCATCGAAACTGATGAGAAATTGTTGGTGGGAGTGTACATGTCCTTAAACAATTGTAAAAATTGCTCTTCCTCCTGCTCCGATGAACACCTTTGATTATGCTCATTTATGAGGTTGCAAGGAATCTCAACCATGAATTCTTTAATAAAGGAGAGTGAAGTAAAGGCTTCATTGCACATGCTTTCATAATGGATCATACAATCCTCGAGAAGCATCTTTCTTTATTTGAGATGCAGACACCAAAGAAAACGTGTCCCTCAATGTTCAAATTCGAGAATTCCTTCAATAGCTAAAACTGAAGATTCCATACTTGTCATCTCCTGTAAACTGGGTAATATCTCATCCAAATTTCATATAGTAGAAACAAAATTTTCTTTAAAAGAAATAATTGGATCAAGATATGCACTGACGTCTTCATGAAGCTTAATCATGGTCTTGATCGTCCCCTGGCCTAAAACGAGAATCTCTGAAAGCCAAGTTTTAGTAACATGGCCCAATGTGTTTATTTCTTTTAAAACATTGAGAGTATCTTCATCTGGGGCAGCCACTACATTAGGTACGGGGAAAGTGGATGATATGGGGTTTATCAAATGTTGAACATATTACACCAATTGATTCTTTTCAGCCTTGAGCCAAGAGTTTTGATACTTGTATTTCTCAAGTCTCTTTAACACGATATCAATTGAATCTCGAGCCATCGCCTTGTCACTTTATAATGTAGATCTTCCAAGTCCAAGTCTGAAAACTTCATATTCGGCAGGTGTCATAGCATCGCACTCTTTATTAACTTGTGGAATGGAAAGATCTATAAATTTGTTTCCAACATTATCCACCATTATTCGAGAAAGCACCTTAGGCTTCTTAGGAATGATGTCATTCAAAAGTTTGTAAAGGACATCAAAATCAATGTCAATTGGATTGACAACTCTCTTCCTTTTTTTCACTTCAGAATCAACCCAGGAAGGAGTATCATTCACTATTTCAGAATACAAAATCCTAGACCTCGAAACAACATTCTCATTGTCCTTGACATCATGAGATCCTATAAGAAACCTATCCACAACCTTGATTCAAGGAGAAATAACTTCAATATCCACCTCTTGGTCATTTGGGAGATTTTGGGAAATCTCATCATTAACTACATGCTCCGAGGAATCTGGTATTTGGATTACTTGCACCTGAGAGGATATTTGTTCGAAGTAAGGCTGAGGATCGTTTTCCACTAGCTTCTAAGCACTATTAATGATATGGGTAGAAGAATCTCTACTCGAGGTAGAAAATTTGTACACACGCTCTCTTCCTTCTTTGGGGTTAGGATCTTTACATCTTTCTCCTTGTGACATGTTACTTGGCGAATTGGATTTTGGAAACCACTCCGTTCTTGCTTGTTGTGTATGATTAGATGGTACAGAGGTCGATCTAGAAGAGACTTTGGTCGAATGGAGGCCTCCTTGTGTTGGTAATTTTTGTGATCCTGAAGAATTATATTGGATTGATTACAACTTGGCAAGCTCTCTGTTATACCAAGATATGCTTCTTTCAATAATTGGTTAATTCTTGCTATCAACAGAAAATTCATCTCTTTTGGTCCAGTCGATTCGAGGCAATGGGGTAAAAACAACTGCATCATAAGAGGGATCAATGACATCCTCATCATCATTTATGAATGAATTGGGAGGGCTCTTGATGTGGAAGGCCTTGATCTGAGAAAGTGTTAAGTGAGAGTACTCTCGTCTTCGTACCTCATGTTCACCTGAACAAGCAGCCCAGAATCTTCCATGGTAGGATTATGTTGATACTTTGCTCCCAGAATATTTTGCATATATCCATTGATATCAAACTAGGCTCTCTTCACATATGGATGGATGGTTATGAGAGTGAACTCTTTTTCCATGAGTTGTGCACTGAAAATATTTGGACATTGGTATTCCCTGATTTGAATTGGAAAATGAATTCCGAAATGGTACTTGTCACTAAGAAGGAAATGAACTTGGAATAATTGTCGCGCCAACTCCATTAATGTCCATCTGTCACTGACGTACTTAGGAATTTTCCACAGGGTACCATTAAAGCCACTCACACAAATGTAGGAAAAAGATGAAAATTGAATAAATCAGGTTCCCCATTGGGAAATGACACTCATGGATTCTTTAGAAAGCCTTTCCTCAGTATTCTGATTCAGGTACCGGATCACGCAGAAGGTGAATGCATCGTTGACTCTTCTAAAATGGTGAGAACTATTTTTGAAGCTGAGTTGAGGGTAATAGTGAAAAACACTATTTGACGGCCCCATGACTCCTCTTGTTTCAAGTCCCGAGAATAACTTTCTTCTTGCTACTGCATAAGTCAGATATGATGTCATGTAGAAGCATCTATTCATCTTAACTTCTATCAATTGTTTGTGAAGGGTGTTACTGATGATGGTGGCCCAATCCACAAACTCTTTCTTGGCTAGGATGATACAGATAAACTGATACATCCATGGGTGGAAAATCCTAGTAGAAGGTAAACCAAAAACTCAACTTAGGAGAGTAATCATATCCCCAATTTCTTCCAGAACTCAACGCATAACAGTTCTTTGGGAAGCCTGTCAATTCGAGGTCTCTTGGTTACTAACTAGTTGTTATTAAACATCTTGCTCCAACTCAAGGGTTCTTCATCCCAGAATTCTTGTGCTGACTGGTGAGTGATATCCACATTCTCAGGAAAGTTGGGTATGCGAGCAATTCCTCAATGTGCTCTAGTGTGATTAAGAGGAAAGGATTGCGATTATATTTAGAAATTCCTCATCTCTCAGGATCATAATGCTCCACGCAAGCAATAACCAATTCTGGACACTACACCGAGATAGGAAATGTTGCTGCTTGGGGTAGACCACTATGGTAAAGTCTATTTGAAAAAATGGTTTTTCCTTCAGTTTTCACCCACTCGTAGAATTGTTGCTCATTGATGTGACCCAAATTTGTATCAGTGATGTGTCATATGCTGACTTAATGGAACTGGGAGGGATAGTTCCTTAAAATTCATACTTCACGGTGGATTTGTTTGATTTCTCCACTGGCTTCCTCGATCTCCCTGCAGATTTGTTAGATTTTTCAGCCATTATGAATTTCACAGAAGAATGACTCAAGCATGTAAAACAATGCAAGTGGGGTCGGGTCTTAGTCTCTGAACCACTGTCAACACAAGAAAAATAAGGCTTGTTTGATTATTATTATTATTTTAAAAATAATAATAATAATTGATCCCGAATTACAAATTTTTAAAATATCAACACAAACAAAAATATCGAGACTAAGCTCAAATTCCAGATCGAGAAAAATTATAATAATATTTATTTTTAATTAAATTCTCCTGATTGTGATGGCTTCATGCAGGATCAATTTTAATATTTTTAATCCGCTATTTGTTCACCTCGCTTGATTCAAGTTGCTTCAGCGTGGAAATTACTCTGATCTTCTAACAAATACTTTGAACTTGTAATTTTCTTGCACTGGCGTTTGAACGTGTGATATTATTTAATAGCCTGAATTACTTGGAGAGCTCTTGGTTTATCCAAATGCGTGAATAATAAGTTTTTGCCTGAATACTTCTACCTTAAAATTCTACCTCTTCAATGTGTGGTTTCTCCTTTGCCTTAGCGTGGAGCTTGGATTTGGACTATTCTGGTTGCTCACCTACATGGGACTTTGGCTTTAGAATATCCTCCTTTTTTGCATAGACTAATGCATTGAAACTAATTTCATTGTTTTGTGTTGAAATTTAACTTGTATTGTTTGTTGTCCGCTTGTAATTCCTCCTACAGCTGGGCGTGGTGATTCCTTTATTTCTCCCCCACGTGGTCTCCTGCTCCTTATGCAAGTATTTTGTTGTCAAACTCCTGTGTGTATTCCTCCTTCAGGTTGTGTGGGTTGTGCGTGATGGAAACATCCTCCTTCTTAATCCTTTGCCTACGTTAAATGTTCTTCTCTACTCTTTGGCCAATGTGTGGAATTTGTAAACTGTCTGCTCCTTTACTTTTTTGGACTGTCCTCTTCCTCTTCCTGCGTAGAATGTTTTAGACTGTTCTCCCTCTATTTCTTTGGCTAATGCATGGATTTTTGTCTTTATCTTCTACTTACACATGCGTGGCACTATGGATAGGTGTGTGGAGATCTCTTCTTCACACATGGAAAAATGTTGCTGCAACCTCCTGTTATCCCTTCCTACTGTGTGGAAAATAGTCTTCCTTCACTTGCACGAGGCTCTTTAGTGGAATTTGCTTTCAAATTTTTTGTATTCTTCTATCCTCAGGCATAGTGGAATGTGTTTTCCTAAAAAAGGCGTTGAATTTTTCTCCTTGGGCATGGGAAATTGCTTTTCCCTCTCCCTGCTGCATGGAAATTTGGAGCTTTGTAAACCCTTGATGTGTGTGGACAAACTTTTGAAGGATGCCTGGAAATAATGATTTCTTTGTACTTTGCTATTTTGGACTGTTCATCTAAAACCTGCACATTTTTTTATTTTGCTGTCTCCTTTGAAAAATTGTTCTCCTTCTTCAATGCGTACAAATTTTGGCTTTATATTTTGCATGAAGCTTTAGGAAATAATATTCTTATTTCTTACACTGCTTGGTGAATGCATTGATTTCTATGGCTATGTTTTATCCTTTGCAATGGTCTCACAATATTGTGGGATGTGATAAAATATTATGTTCTTAGAAGAAGTGAGAAGCTTCGTACGACTCTTTCCACCGAGTTCGACGGAGGAATTTATGAAGCCTAAACCAACTTCCCTTCTTCCCGAGTAGTGGAATTAAGTTCCAGGGGGAATGGGGAAAACAACAGCCAATTGCCAGCAAGATTGGCAAAGTGGGCTGGCAATCTCCATTCAATTTCCTCATGAGAGAAATTAGGAGATTTCTTGCCCATTAGCCAATCCATGATTTCGCAATTGGTGGAGAAAATCCCACAAGCGGGAAATTAAAAGAAGATTAACAGGAAAGGGGAAATCTGGGTTCGAGAAGCCAAATTGGCATTCCTGGCAGTTTGAAGCATAAGCTTACTTCCCCGGCAATAAAATAAAAAATTTGTCGAATGAATTTTTCAATTAATATTTATTTAATTAAATACTCCCAAGTTATTTAAAAATTAATTTTATCAAACAAAGAGCAATTAATTAATTAAATATTAATTAATTAATGTTAATATATTTTAATGTAATTTAAAACCTGGTGGGAGGAGTTCTCGCCTGAAAAGGATGAAACAAAGACTGAAACGATCACAAAAAGGAGACGGTCATCATGAGAGTGATAAACCACGTAAAGTAACACTTTTGAAATTTTTTAAAATTTCCATTTTTTATTTTTTATTTTTAAATCAATTTTGCGAAGTCAAAATTAGCTGATAACACAACCCTAAGGCATCCTTATGAAGGCTTCTTTCTCATTTCATTTGATTCATTTTCTTTCTTTAGTTTTGTAGGTTAAAGGAGGAGGAAGGGAAGCCATTATAGGCACTCTTAAGCTTTTTGTAGTGGCCTACAAGCTCTAATATTTTTCTTATTTGTTGATTCCCTCGTTAGGGTTTACAAATGTATTTGTTTATTTTAATTAGATCATATTTCATTGCTTTTCCCAAATGTGCTTGTGGGTTTTACTCTATTTTGATTGAATAGCTAGATTTGATGAGTGATTTCACACACACACACACACACACACACACACACACACACACACACACACACACACACACACACACACACACATATGGGTAAGTGCACCAAGTTGATGGACAAATATAGGGTCATCCGTGGACGTCATATTGCAAAAAATAGTGAAATCTCAACTTGTAGGGATTATTAGCTATACATGCACTCTAAATTAGAAAAAATTATATAAATATGAATCGTAGCATTCGGAATCTAGTTTCTAAAATACTAATTTTTGTAAAAAACGGACAAGTTTAGCTATATTAAACACTTAAAATTATATGACTTACTTTTTTTTTTCGAAAAAACTTATAAGATTGTAGTCCGTTTGCCCGCATTTTGGATGACCAAATCTTGTTTTTTTTTTTTTTCCTTTGGTGAAACGTTAGATGTAGTTGTCTATCTTGGGATGGATTTTATTTTGTATTTTTTTTACCAATATTTTTTTTTATGATTTTTTCCGTGAAAGTGGTCTGAAAATATTTAGAAAATGGAGCGCTTTCCGTTTTCCCGCCATAACTATATCAAAAAATATCGAAATCATTTTTTTTTTTTAAGGTGTATAGAATTTTTCCACGCTTGGGATGGTATAATTTTTATTATATTTTGATAAGCGAAACAAAAGTTACAGTCTTAAACGTAGACATGAACATTCACGAGAAAAAATGTCTTAAGGACCTATTGTTAGTAATAAATTATAAAATGATATTTATCTTATTCTATTCACTTTAAAAACAATATTTTTACAAAGCTAAGAGTCTACCCTACGTGATGGCACCATTTTTGTGAAATGTTTTCAGTTTTTTAGCATGGTTCAAGTCTTTGGAAGAGCAGATTTGAGGTTTTTTTGACCTTTTGCACTTCATAATGACCTTCCATAGCTTTGGTTGGGGAAAAACAAAGATTTTCCGAGGCTAAGGTTCGGAAAATAGCTCCGCGATCACGGTTTTTTGTAAAAATACCGCGAACACGATTTATAAAGCGCGCTCGCGGTTTATAAAGTGCGCTCGCGGTTTATAAAGCGCGCTCGCGCTTTATAAATCATATTTACACACATCCCAATGTCTGAATTACCATGTGATTTTTACTCTCTAACCTTACCGTACGAATTACTGTGAAATTCTGTCTTTTTCCAGGCACGTTTTTTTATCACCGAAAGTAAAAACATCATGGGAGACAAAAAAACGAAGTCAAAAAAGGAAGTCATTAAGTAAAAAAACACCAGATGAATTAGAGGCCAACAAAATTGAAAATGCTGAGCGAATGTGGAAACTTCGTGAATCTAGAAGAGGTTCATCTTCAATCCCAACTACTGTAAGCAATGAAGAACTAGGTAATGTTTCTACTGTCAATGTTGAAGTTGAATTAAATACTCATGATGAAGAAGTTTTTACTGTCAATGTTGAAGAAGAATTAAATACTCATGATGTAGCAAATGTTGAAATTGAAGGAGACAATGAAAATGTGAATAAGGAAATTCATGTTGAAACTATAGACAAGCAAAATTTGACAAAAACACCTCCTAGGATTTTACATAAGAAACCTAATTTTTTGATTGAAATTGATGAAAACATTTTGAAACCAATGTCTAACAAACTTTCTGAACGACAAATCAGAAGAAAAGCCACTGAAATTTGGGATAATCATTTTGAAATTTTAAATGATTCCCAAAGATGTCAGTTATTGGTTAGTTTGATGAAATTGATTAAAATGAGACCTACATTAAACACCTTAGGATTGACAACATCTAACATACGTGGTCAAACCTCTACAATTGTTGAAAACCTTCATGATGCATATCACACTGTTGGTGTCAAGAGACGCACTAGGGATAGTAATATTGTGCGTCGTGTACTTGCTACTAGTGTTGTAAGTGAATCAATAAAAAAACAACGTTTGATTACGCAAACAAGTCGAATGTTGCAAGTTAATCGAAAAACTCTAATGAAAGCAATTGAAAGACGTAATATCCTTCAATCACTTAATAATGTCGATTTTTGGGCATTTTCTGCTAGAGCATCGCGTAAGGACAAAAATAATTCTGATGCTATAAGAGAAGTTGTTATTAAATTTTGGCATGATAACACTAGAGTTTCACCTAATACAAGAGATGTTATAAAACGGAGAGTTGGTTCTACTAATCGTGAACCACATCCAAAGCATTTCTTAGATATGACTCAAACTCAATTTTTTCGTAAGTTTGAACAAGAGAATCTGGAAATTAAAATTAGTCAACGTTTTTTTGAAATGTTGAAACCATTCTATGTGAAAATCAACCATGCTCGCACCACTTGTTGTTGTAGGCAACATGTTGAATTTGCGATGCATTATGCTAAATTTTTACGTATTCGTTCTATTTTTCATTCTGAAACTATGTTATCTGAATGTGGTGTTCAAGTTCCACCAATATCTTCTAGGGATTTCATTCCTACTATATTTTGTGAAAAAGAAGTTGGACAATTTTTTTATAGTCAGGATTGTTTAGATGGAAGTTGTAGTACATGCGACGGATTACCTAAATTGGAAAGTTGCATCCATGAACAAATTGAAGGTACAATAGGACATAATTTAGTTGAATTTGATAAATATAAATCAGTTGCATACCAGTTGAAAGATGGAAAAGAGTCGAAACGGTGTGAGCTAGTTACAAAACAAATGCCCATTTTTCAATTTATGACAAAATTTAAGGATGAAATTGTTTATGAGTATGCGAGGCATACACATAGAGCTCGATGGTTGGATGAACAATTCAAGCTATGCAAAGACACATTTCCTATTGGTACTATTGTTTCAGTGGTCGATTTTGCAGAGAATTACACATTGCAACCACAAATGGAGGTTCAATCGCAATATTACAACTCAGTACAAGTTGCCATTTTTGTGCATATAGCATTTCTACATTCTCCTGACAGTACAGAGAATGATCAAAAAAATTTAAGAGAGTACCACTTTTATATCAGTGATGATCGTACTCATTCTACTGAATTTGTGCAAGGGTGTTTCCAGTTATTTTATGGAAACTTGTGTGATAGGGACTGTCATCAGCAATCCGGCACTATGATAATTCTTCACCGGGAACTCCTCGTGCTATGATTATTTACTAATGCACAGCCTTTAGTTTGGTGGACGTAATCTGGAAACAAAACAACAACATAACACAAGAATACCATTGACTATGATAAGACAGAATGACGAAAAAATCTGAAATATCAAAATAAATTATAATATTAACATGAAACTGTTACAATCTCACCCATGAGATTCTTCAACAAGACTATGGGAGAAACTTTACAATTACACCTCTCGATGGCTTCTTCAACACACCTTTAACTGATGGCTTCCTTCGCACACTTCCTACAATATTTCTCACTACTTCTTTCTATGCTAAATGAGGGGGGTGGCCTCTCTATTTATAGAACTTCCAGGCTTATCCATCCTATCTCTAAGATAGGATAAGAAATCCACTCTGACGAATCATATTCCATACCTTAACTCTTATCTGTACATGTAAGCTTATCTGTTAAGATAAGATAAACCTTATCATTTTACATGGGTTCCACATTTTTAGAATTTTTACAAATAAAATACACAAAATATTTATGACCTCACTCCTTGTCCTTATTACCAATATAATATTTCTAATTCCTAATCATGTAGACCCTACTTCTCTAATTACCCAAACTTTGACATTTTAACATTACCGGACCACTTACGACAAATATTTACTTTTTACAACATTCCTATTGTACTTTGACTGTTACCGTACTCCACATTATTGGCGGCACCGTACTGACGGCGCTGTTATCTTCTATCGGACGCTACTACTAATTACACTTAACAACATCCTATTCCTAATACATATATTAATGAAATGGAAATTTTGGAGGAAAATTTTAGTGTCGACATCTTCCCCCTTCCTAGCTTCTACTCCGTCCTCGGAGTAGACTATTCTGGTGCTTGGAAAATCTTCAACTTGTCGTGGTTGACCCATTTCGTAATGGGAGTGCCATCCAATTCCTCCAGTCGGTACGTACCATTTTCATGCACAGCTGCTATTTTGTAGGGCCCCATCCATTTTGGAAGAAATTTTCTCTGTCTTCTTTTTTTGTATCTGGAATCATATACTAGAACCAAGTCATTTACTTGAAATGGAGACCACCGGATCTTTTGATCAAAGTACTCCTTCTGCTTCATTTTCTTCTTATGGCTTGTATCCTTTGCTATTTCCCTCATTTCCTCTAGCAAATGAAGATGTACCAACCTTTCTTTTACTGAATCACTTTCATCCATCCTTTCATTTTTCATAACTCTCACAGTGGGAATATCAAACTCAATAGGAAGAACTGGATCAATGCCATAGGCCAACTGAAATGGGGAGTATCCTGTTGCTGACTTTGATGTTGCCCTATATGCCCACAATGCTGCATGAATCCTTTTATCCCATTTATGTACCTGCAAGGCTGCATCTTTTGCTAGAATTTGACACAGCACAAAATTTGTTCGTTCCACCTGTCCATTTGTGCTTGGCTTGTATGTTGTTGCCTTCCTGTGCTTGATAGAAAACTTATTGACTAGGGCTTCTACCACCTCATTAATGAAGTGGCTTCCTTGATCTGTTACAATTTCTAATGGACAACCAAATCTGGTGACAATGCGTTCATATATGAACCTTGCCACTTCATCCATGGAAGCTGCTTTCAATGGCCTAGCTTCAACCCACTTGGTTAAATAATCTGTGGCAACTACAATATACTTATTTTGACGTGATGTAGTTGGAAGTGGACCTACAATGTCTATTCCCCATTTTTCAAAGGGACCAAGGGGAAGAATAGGACATAATGGAGCTGATGAAGTCTTACGGTTACCATGTGTTTGACAAATATCACATGTCTTACAATAATTATAACAGTCTTTAAAAAGAGTGGGCCAGTGATAACCTGCATCCAAGATCCTTCTTGCTGTAAGTTGTCCAGAGAAGTGCCCTCCACATGTACCATTGTGGAATTCTTCTAGAAGCTCTTTTCCTTGATCACGTCCAACTGCCCTCTTGTACTGTCCATCAGGTCCTATTCGAAATAATGCTCCATGCAGAATAGAGTATGGACGACTGGCTTGAGTAATCTTTCTCTTAGTCTTTGCATTGGCACCATCCGGAAACTTGAATTCATTCAGATAATTCCAAATATCTATGTATTCACTAGGGATTGTGTCAAGGGAGAACAATGCTGCATCGGGAAAATCATCATCATCACAAGATGATCCTAAACCATCATAGGCTCGAGAGAGTGCATCTGCATTGACATGCTTCTTTCCTGGCCTATCTATAATATCAAATTCAAATTCTTGTAGCAAAATTATCCATCTTGCTATGCTCCCTGATGGGTTAGGCTTATTGACAATATATTTCAGAGCCTGATGATCCGTTACAACTATAAATTTCTGCCCTAGCAAGTAATTTCTAAACTTCTTTACAGCAAAAATGATAGCCAGAGACTCTTTTTCAGTTACAGTATAGTTTACCTCAGCACTGCTCATTTGTCTGCTCCCAAAGTAAATTGGATGTTCATTCCCATTTTCATCCTTTTGGCTCAAAGTACTACCTAGTGCTGCATCTGAGGCATCAGTGTACACAATGAATCGCTTGCTCCAATCTGGATTCTTCAAAACAGGTGAAGACACTAGGGCTTCCTTCAGTTGTCCAAAAGATTCATGCACGTTATTTCCTGGTTCATAAGTAACATCCTTCTTCAAGAACTGGGTTAGTGGCTGTGCAATCTTTGAGAAATTCTTGATGAACCTTCTATAGTAACCCACATGGCCTAAAAATGATCTCAACTTACTTCTATTCATAAGGAATGGTAAATCTTTGATTTTTGAAACTTTATCAGGATCAGTACCAATACCATCTCTGGATACAACATGCCCTAACAAAACACCTTTAGAACATCCAAAGACACACTTTGTAGGGTTTAGTGAGGCTTGTGCTTCATCTACCTTTGAAATGTTGTCTCCATTTGGTGCAGGTGGTCCAACTTGCTCCCATAGATGTAAAAGTAATCCAGAAATACTCTGATGAAGGTCCCAATGTAGGGTTTGAACACCCTATTCATCAAACGCTAGAATGTTGCTGGAGCATTACACAAACCAAAAGGCATAACTCTATAAGTAAACGTTCCCCAAGGAGTGGTGAACGTGGTCTTCAGCTGATCTTTCTCTGCTATACGAACTTGGTTGTAGCCGCTATATCCATCAGCAAAACTATAGTAGTCCTGGCCAGCTACTTCGTCCAAGATCTGATCTGAAAATGGAAGAGGGTAATGATCCTTCTTTGTTGCCTTATTGAGCTTCCTATAATCAACACAAATGCGTAGCTTCCCATTCTTTTTTATTGAGATCACAATGGGAGAAACCCATTCTGAATTCTCCACAGCAAATATGAATCCTGCATCAAGCAACTTATCTATTTCTTCTTTTACAGTCTTGGAAAAATTAGGATTCATTCTATATGGCATTTGCTTTATGGGCTTAGCACCATCTACCAGCTCAATACAATGTTCTACCCAACTTACTCGGCGGAGTTCCTTGTAATCAAAAGTGAATAGGTGTATGTACCTTCGAAAGAGCTGGAGGTAGGATTCCTTCTCACTCTCCATCACAGCATCACCAATCTTTATTTGTTGGAGACGATCATCAACTTCTTCTTCAGATAATTTTATGGGGTCATGAGTTGGTGTGACTGGCAGGATATCCATGACTGAAACATCCACCTCACTTTCTTCATCTTCAGTGTCCACTTCACTTGGTACTAGAGTAATCAGAGGATGTCCAATCATCAGTTTCATCACTTGAATCCATAGGTTCTACTTTATGATTTCGAGGGATCACGTTTATCTTCACCCTCTCTCTACCACGTCCAAGTGTCATGAAACCTTCATTCCAGTAGTTTCTTGCATGAACTCTCCTTAACCATGGTCTTCCTAGCAACATTGGGTACGCAACAGTACCATTTTTCATCACCTGAAAGTCTACCACACATACCACACCCATAACAGATATTGCCACATTTGAAATTACACCTTCTGGTTTAGTTTTTCCCTTATTTAATGACCTTAACATAAGTGTTGAAGGGCGATCAATTTTTAACCCCAACATATTCATTACAGACTCAGTCATTACATTAACTGCAGCACCTCCATCAACTAAGACATCATGAATTGAAATACCATTACATAATACCTCAGCTTGTGGAGCATAGGGATCTGCCTCTGCCTCCAAAACAGGGACCTCAACCTCCTTCCTTCTTCGAGCATTGAGTCCACCTCACAACTCCCGCCTCTTCTCAGAAGACATAGCCAAGAGTTGACCATATGTAATATTTGCAGGCCTTTTGGACAGATCTTCCAAGATGGAGTATGGTCCTTGCCCCTGTGAAATCAGAAAATCTTGCACACCCAACTTTCTTCTCCTATGTTTCTTACTAGTTTCTTCTTTCATCTTCTTAGGATCATTTCCATCTTGATTATCTTTTTCTTTCTTTTTTTTTGTCACAAACACATCTACTTCATTATTTCTGCTCTTATCTACTACATCAAAAGAATTCACAGGTGCTTTTCCTTTATCATTATCTCCCTTACTAGATGTAGAAGCTCTATCTGGACAATTATACTTATAATGACCCTTTTTATAACAACCATAGCAAACAACTTCAGAAATATTTCTCTTTGGACCTCTATCTCCTCCCTGAGAACTAAATTCCTTTCCTTGAAGAAGATTAATAGTTAACTGACCCATCTTTTTGAGCAGATCTTCATACTCAGTAGATGTATTAGGAGAAATATTTGTGCTCACCGGGAGTGGTTGTAGATTCAGGACCAAAGGTGCTGGTGTAGGCTCTACTTTAGCAACAATTTCTTTGGGCTCCTCTTCCATGCTTTCTTCTTGCCTTCTTGCAATCTCCTTTGCTTGTTCAATGGTGGCTGGGCGGTCATACTTCACTCGTTGTCTGATCTCTGGCTTCATCCCAAGAATGAAGTGCTTACAGAGGAGATTATCCACGCCATTCATCAACCCATCCGCTAGTCCTTCCTTCCGGATCTGGGCATCGAGCTTCCTCCTTAGCTCTAGAACACGAGCATGATAATCCCTTATCTTCTCCTTCTCTCCTTGGGATAGCTTTGTGATCTCGATCATGAGATCTACATATTTCTGTTGTTCACCAAATTCTTCAAGAAAACTTTCAGTTAATAAATCCCATGAATTTTTCACATTATCACCTAGTGTTTCAAACCACCTAAGTGCTGAACCATCCAAAAAGGTAGGAAAAAATTCAGTCCATTGTTCCCTTCTTATAAGGCCATTACAAATACAAGATCGTTTAAACTCTTGAATGAAAGAAGAAGCATCTTCATTAGATTGAGCTGAAAAAACAGGAATCTTTCCCATTTTCAAAAGTAACCACCGTGAAATACCAACCCACAAGTACAATTAACAAGACTTATGTGCACAAATAATTGGAATCACTATACTAGAAAGTGACTTTACACCTTTCTACAGTAAAATAGAAATGACCACGGTAAACTATGGTAAAACTTGACTTACTACGGTAAAAACTGACTTTACTGTGGTAAACACTATTCACAGTAAAAAGTGAAGTTACTGCGGTAAATACTATTCATGGTAAAAAGTGACCTTACTGCGGTAATTACTATTCCCAGCAAAAAGGACTTTACCAGGGTAACTACTATTCATGGCAAAAATGCCTTTAACATGGTAACTACTATTCACGGTAAAAATGACTTTACCATGGTAACTACTATGCACAGTAAAAACAAGGTTACCCTCCAATTGATTTTTGACTTAGTGGGAATATCTCTCCAGAAAATCCACCAACGAGGAATGGTCCCGGCAACGGAACCAAAATGTCATCAGCAATCCGGCACTATGATAATTCTTCACCGGGAACTCCTCGTGCTATGATTATTTACTAATGCACAACCTTTAGTTTGGTGGACGTAATCTGGAAACAAAACAACAACATAACACAAGAATACCATTGACTATGATAAGACAGAATGACAAAAAATCTGAAATATCAAAATAAATTATAATATTAACATGAAACTGTTACAATCTCACCCATGAGATTCTTCAACAAGACTATGGGAGAAACTTTACAATTACACCTCTCGATGGCTTCTTCAACACACCTTTAACTGATGGCTTCCTTCGCACACTTCCTACAATATTTCTCACTACTTCTTTCTATGCTAAATGAGGGGGGTGGCCTCTCTATTTATAGAACTTCCAGGCTTATCCATCCTATCTCTAAGATAGGATAATAAATCCACTCTGACAAATCATATTCCATACCTTAACTCTTATCTGTACATGTAAGCTTATCTGTTAAGATAAGATAAACCTTATCATTTTACATGGGTTCCACTTTTTTAGAATTTTTACAAATAAAATACACAAAATATTTATGACCTCACTCCTTGTCCTTATTACCAATATAATATTTCTAATTCCTAATCATGTAGACCCTACTTCTCTAATTACCCAAACTTTGACATTTTAACATTACCGGACCACTTACGACAGATATTTACTTTTTACAACATTCCTATTGTACTTTGACTGTTACCGTACTCCACATTATTGGCGGCACCGTACTGACGGCGCCGTTATCTTCTATCGGATGCTACTACTAATTACACTTAACAACATCCTATTCCTAATACATATATTAATGAAATGGAAATTTTGGAGGAAAATTTTAGTGTCGACAGGACATCCATTTCAAACAACATTATTTATGGTCAGATAATTGCACGTCTCAGTTTAAGAATGCACGAATGTTTTATTGGATGAGAAGAATGCATGTCAAGATGGGTGTGCAACATATTTGGAGTTTCACTAAGGCTGGACATGGAAAAGGAGAGCATGACGGTGCAGGGGCATGTATGAAAAGAGCTCTTGCAAGAGAAGAGTTGAAGTACAAAGATGGTGCTGAATTAAAAGATGCAAAAAGCATAGTGGAATGGTGTACTAACAACATGGCCCGAGGTTCTCAAGAAAATTCCACAATTTGCATATTTTTTTGGTTGATAGAGGAAAAACATATTGCTAACTACGAGGATTGTATGACACTCACTGGGTCCAGTGATATGCACTCATTTTGTAGCTCAGACGCTACTTCATGGGCCGTATGGACAAGAAAGTTGACATGTTTTTGTGCATCTTGTATCGAATTTGTCACTGCTGAGTGTGATTCACAAGAATGGGTGGAAGGATGGATTTGTAGGCCTCTAACTCCGCTTCCTAGTTATCAACCTCCACAAGCATTACAACTTGTTTCTGCAGATGAAGTTACAACATCCAAGGACTTTCACGAAATTTCAATTTTGGTGCGACAAGGTATTTATCCAGTTATTTATTTAATTTTTGTATTGAGTTATGTCCATTGAAATTTTAATATGTAATTTAAATTTGAGTTTTTCAACCTTGGTTATTTTTTTGTAGGACATGTGTTTGCAGTAATTGCGACAGAAGACAATGAAGAAGGAACAAACTATTTCTTATGTCGTTGCATCGAGGAAAGAAAGAAGTTGACTTCTCCTATTATAGATGGCGAAGAGATTGAGTATCCTATAGGGTCAGTGGTAGTTACTGGAACTTGGCTTCGACGGTATCCATTAAAAAACTGCTCTGTTTGGGTGTTTGAAGACTTTGAGACACACAGGAAAATACTCTTATATTCACATCTAGTTCTAGCGACAAATATTCAGTTGTATAGATATCGAGGAAGACCTAATAACAAGATTCTTTGGAAGGTTCGAGAGTCAGATCATGAAGCAATCTTGTCTGATATTCAGAGTAGATCTGATCCTGATGGTTCATTGGAATGAATTTACAATGCTCATGTCTGGTATATATTTAATTTCAAGTTTCAATTTATATAGCGTATATATATATATATAATTTTTTTAGTTTAAAGATCTAGATTTAAGTTTGAATATATTTTATTTTAAATTTGTGTATTTTGTATGTCATGTATATAGATCTAGTATATGGTTTTGATTTGAAACTTAAATTTCTTTGACTAACAATTTTATGTTTAGGTTAGTGGTGCCAGAAAAGCTTCCACCTTCACGTGGTTGGTATCGTTAGTAGAGAATTTTAAATTCTCGAAGCTAAGAGAAGCTTGAACATTGTTTGAAAAATTTGTAAATTTTGAAAAGTCAAGTTTGTAAATTTTGAAAAATTTGTAAATTTTAAAAAAGTTGTAAATTTTGAAAATGACTCCTCTAGGTGCCATGGAGTCCGAGTAGTCACTCGTCGAATTTGAACGATATTTTGGTCTCAGGGCTCTTAAGGGACTAAGCCCGAACGAAGTAGCCTGGAAGCAACGACCCTTTCGCGCACCGAAACACCACCTCCTCTAGCGTTCACCTGGCCACCCAGACGTGCCGGCATAGGCGGTTCGGTGCCACGGCCCACCGTTTGCAAAATACAGCGTTTGACAACCTTACACTGGCTCCAACTACACTATTTCGCGCGTTTGTAAACATTAGGACAGCGAGAGCACCGAAATTAGAAGGAAAAAAATGAGAGAGGCTATTGTAGAGGGTCCGTATGCCGAGGTGTCAGATCAGACGAGGCCTCTAAGGGTGCCACGGAGTCCAAGTAGTCACTCGTCGAATTTGAACGATATTTTGGTCTCAGGGCTCTTAAGGGACTAAGCCCGAACGAAGTAGCCCGGAAGCAACGACCCTTTTGCGCACCAAAACACCACCTCCTCTAGCGTTCACCTGGCCACCTGGACGTGCCGGTGCAGGTGGTTTGGTGCCACGGCCCACCGTTTGCAAAATACAGCGTTTGACAACCTTACACTGGCTCCAACTGCACTATTTCGCGCGTTTGTAAACATTAGGACAGCGAGAGCACCAAAATGAGAAGGAAAAAAATGAGAGAGACTATTGTAGAGGGTCCGTATGCCGAGGTGTCGGATTAGACGAGGCCTCTCTAGGTGCCACGGAGTCTGAGTAGTCACCCGTCGAATTTGAACGATATTTTGGTCTCAGGGCTCTTAAGGGACTAAGCCCGAACGAAGTAGCCCGGAAGCAACGACCCTTTCGCGCACAAAAACACCACCTCCTCTAGCGTTCACCTGGCCACCCGGACATGCCGGCGTAGGCAGTTCGGTGCCACGGCCCATCGTTTGCAAAATACAGCGTTTGACAACCTTACACTGGCTCCAACTACATTATTTCGCGCGTTTGCAAACATTAGGACAGCGAGAGCACCGAAATGTGAAGGAAAAAAATGAGAGAGGATATTGTAGAGGGTCCGTATGCCGAGGTGTTGGATCAGACGAGGCTTCTCTAGGTGCCATGGAGTCCGAGTACTCACCCGTCGAATTTCAACGATATTTTGGTCTCAGGGCTCTTAAGGGACTAAGCCCGAACGAAGTAGCCCGGAAGCAACGACCCTTTCGCGCACTGAAACACCACCTCCTCTAGTGTTTCCCTGCCCACCTAGATGTGCCGATGTAGGCAGTTCGGTGCCACGGCCCACCGTTTGCAAAATACAGCGTTTGACAACCTTACACTGGCTCCAACTACACTATTTCACGCATTTGCAAACATTAGGACAGCGAGAGCACCGAAATGAGAAGGAAAAAAATGAGAGATGCTATTGTAGAGGGTCCATATGCCGAGGTGATGGATCAGACGAGGCCTCTCTAGGTGCCACAGAGTCCGAGTAGTCACCCGTCGAATTTGAACGATATTTTGGTCTCAGGGCTCTTAAGGGACTACGCCCGAACGAAGTAGCCTGGAAGCAACAACCCTTTCACACACTGAAACACCACCTCCTCTAGCGTTCACCTACCCACCCAGACATGCCGGTGTAGGTGGTTTGGTGCCACAGCCCACCGTTTGCAAAATACAGCGTTTGACAACCTTACACTGGCTCCAACTGCACTATTTCACGCGTTTGCAAACATTAGGACAGAGAGAGCACCGAAATGAGAAGGAAAAAAATGAGAGAGGCTATTATAGAGGGTCTGTATGCCGAGGTGTCGGATTAGACGAGGCCTCTCTAGGTGCCACGGAGTCCGAGTAGTCACTCATCGAATTTGAATGATATTTTGGTCTCAGGGCTCTTAATGGACTAAGCCCGAACGAAGTAGCCCGAAAGCAACGACCCTTTTGCGCACCGAAACACCACCTCCTCTAGCGTTCACCTACCCACCTGGACGTGCCGGCATAGGCGGTTCGGTGCCACGGCCCACCGTTTGCAAAATACAGCGTTTGACAACCTTACACTGGCTCCAACTGCACTATTTTGCGCGTTTGCAAACATTAGGACAGCGAGAGCACCAAAATGAGAAAGAAGAAAATGAGAGAGGATATTGTAGAGGGTCTGTATGCCGAGGTGCCGGATCAGACGAGGCCTCTCTAGGTGCCACGGAGTCTAAGTAGTCACCTGTCGAATTTGAACGATATTTTAGTCTCAGGGCTCTTAAGGGACTATGCCCGAACGAAGTAGCCCGGAAGCAACGACCCTTTCGCGCACCGAAACACCGCCTCCTCTAGCGTTCACTTGGCCACCCAGACATGCCGGCATAGGCGGTTCGGTGCCACGACCCACCGTTTGCAAAATACAGTGTTTCCTTATTTATTTAAATTAAATTACAATGACTTGGTTGTTATGTTATCTGTTGTTGTCATCTTGTCCTTGGTAGGATGATATACATCCAGGGCTATGAGTGTGATCTAGGATGTGGTTAGTTGTATTCAGATGTGTGTCTAGAGTATGACAAAAATTAGGTATGAGTATTTTTATCTAGTGGATATACGGTGTGAGATAGATCAAGAAGGCGCCTATGGTTGTTAAAACAATGCATAAATGAAGTGTATATCAAAATAAGTACAAAATTCTATATTTCCAAGTTCCCAAACCAAATTTTGGGTACTAAACATTTATATCTTAATGAATTCAACACTACATGACACTTTTACTATTGCACATGTGCACCAATTAAATTACAACCCTTTTGATCATAATATTTTAGTGAATTTTATATATTAAAGATATCCTAAAAATTGACACAAATACACATTATATCCAGCATGGTGTTCTATATGGCATGGCATGGTGTTATATTCTAAGTAAATTGTTTCTCTCATATTTGTTTATCAGATCAAATTTATAGCCTTACATCAACACCACTTTTTTGTTAACATAGTAATATAATTGGTTTGAATTGAGCATCCAATATTATAAATAAGGTGTGGAAGTTATGGAATCAATATAATAATTCATATTTTTAGAAGTGACATGTAAACAAAATAAAAAACTAGAGAAAAATAATGAGAAAAATAAAAGTAATCAACCTACAAAAAATATCCAACATGTAAAACTACAAATGATTGAAGAGAGGGAGAGAAGCAATATTTCTCACATTTAAAAAATATCCAACATGTAAAACTACACATTTATTGACTATGCTTAAAGCATCTTTCTCACTCCCAAATTCTAAGTCCGCCATTTCATTACTTTTTCTTCATGTAAATTGGTACCTCAAGAATCAATGCATGTTATACATAGCACATCTCTAGTTACTAATACTTAAGTTGGCTTGATATAGAGCTAACAATATTGTTTTAGTTTGAAAAATAAAAATTCAAAATGCCCATGGCACGAAATATACCACAAATAATAATCAGAAAGATACTAGAAAATATATAACTAGAAGTAATACACTAAATCCACCGAACAGATATCAAAACCCACTTTCTCAGAGTTAGCAATAATACCAAAATAACCAAATTTATAGCCTTATTTAACCAACACACATGGATATATATATATATATATATATATATAAGAATCAAATAAAGTGTGCTCCAGACGCGCACGTCTCTGAAAATATATATGTACATGTATAAGTTCATAATGTATGTATACATCTCGAACTAAGCACGTGTCATAATGTACATATGGGACCACATGCGGTCACAAAAGGCTAGATATATATACAATGGACTGTGAATAGATGTACTCATGACCACATATATGTGGCATCCAAGTGGACTATAAATCTACTCATGAAACATCTTCCCTCTCTTTGCCCTGCTAGAAGTAGCACGTCCACGACCTGGGGATGTAGTGGAGGGAGATGCCACTACGGATTTCATCCGTGTGGTCCTAGGTGTCTCCAAGTATGCCTGCAACCTAACCTGCACATTCATAAACAACAAGTTTTTAACACCCAAAATTTTAAAATACCTTCAAAATTTAGAAACTTGTACAATTTAGTTAAAATGAATGTGCAATCTTACCGCAATGTCATGATCCCTATCGATTTGTTGTTGACGCGTCGCAGGGGACAACAATAGACTCACGAGGGGTAAGCTACATACAAATAATTAATTTTCAAATTAATTATTTCACACATATATATACCTACAAAATTTGATATTGTAGATTTATGTAATAAGAAATAATGAACCTCCAAAATTTAACAAATTTGAAAAATTCTACCTCAATTAGTGGATTTGTAGATGCTATGGCAGTATCTACAGCAGCCTCCATAGTCTGCATATATGGAGGTGTCTCTCTAGCAGTCATAACCTATACAAAAAACATGTACAAATCAATATTAAAATCGTTCCAAATCAAGTAATCCACGTGAACTTCCAATAACTAAAAACATTAGTGTAAATTTTATCTTACTAACCTAGGCGTAAATACATAGGATGTATAGGTGTTAGCACAGTAGGCCATCTATCTTCCCAGAGTAGATGATGTCCTACCAGGATCCTGTGGATAAAAGGAGAATACATATTAATATGTACAACAGTAGAATGTGAAACATTATAATAATAATAATCGAGTGCAGATCAAATGAAATTAAATTGGTAAGATTTGTACAACTTGAAACTTACATTTGAAACATGCCCAGATGTAGTAGCTCGCATGTCGATGCTGGATGTTTCCTTCACCGGCCCTTGCTATCTAAAATAAAATAAAAAATTGAGGTTGTGTTACATGTATGTACATGACGTACAGATCAAATATATATATATATAGGATATATATATATATATATATCTCAAACATGTGAATTAAACTACATATATATATATGATATAATGTATCCGGTATTTGAATGTTTCACCCATGTGAAAGACCAATATAAGTGGCACCATGATCTGTGAAAAACATCTCTCTAAATCTCATCTATAGCTAGGAAATCCTATTGAACCAACAAATGATGTCTTCACTCCTTACAGTTTGCATTATGGCATTTACTTAGATTTAATCCACAGATGGTGTGGTAGCGCTAGAATTGGTGCCTCCACCAACATCACACCAGATGTAATCTAGTCTCTATGTTGGGTCAGCATGTCAGTGAGCTCCCTTATCTGCATGCAATGTATCAATCTCCACAACCTCCTTCACTTTAGGAGGGATAACTGACAGGTAGTGGGACATTTTGGGGCAAGGTAGGATCCTAGATTGATCTATGCGTCCACTAGGTCTACTTTGTGTAGAGCCACCTGCCTCGACAAAAAAAGTTTGAAAAAGTCAAAATAATTCGGGACACTCATTGAGCACGAACTAAGGTGGGTTGGAAGATTCTTCAAAAAATGAAAAATCAATCCTCATTGTTGTTGCATGGTGGATAATCAAAAACCATATACCATTGGTCCCATGTTTTTTTGATTCAGTCATCATGGCACCAATGGGATTCGGAACCATTAACAAGTAACTGTTTCCCAAGGGCATTGGTCCTATGGTCGGTAAATAATGACACACTAATGAGGTCTTTTCAAAAAAATTATGTCTTTTATGGCTACAGTGGGGTATTTTATCTGTATACTACCACCTTGGTTTGTCACCTGATAAAGGTATTCCAGTGATGTATTTGGTTGAATGCAAACTGTGAATTCGCCAATCAATGTTTGTAATGTATAAGGCTAAAGTCATTGTTGGATGGATTTGTTGCATGATTTTGTCTTATAGTTGTGAATTAGGTTCTCAATGACAATCCTTATCAGCTCATATTCTTCCAAAAAATATTATAAAAATGTTCCTACTGGCTCAATAGGGGACAGAGGGACCCAACAGGAGGAGGATCTATGTTTCAAGGAGGGTTTTGAGGAATGTTCAAAGGGTTCTTGAGGAATTTCTAATGGGTGTTGAGGATATGTTTTGATGGTTTACACGATTTCAGGCTTGCTGACCAGACTGAGTAAATCAAAAAAATTGTATACATAGGCATGAAACTTGGTCAAAAACCCCATTATAAATGTAAAAAAAACCTAAAATGCAAAAAAAATGATTACACTCGGGGCCTTACCTCCTTAGTCTTGGCCTCATGGTTGAATGATCTCACTGTCCATAAGTCTAATACAGAAATTTTTAGGTGGTATTCAAAGCTCGAGTGAAAAACGTCTAGGACTAAAGCTCATAGTTTGAAATGTAGGAATGGGGAAAAGCTATCAAGTCAAGTGGAGAAAACCCTAACTGTTTTGCACCCCTAACAGAGATCTGCGTTCACGGATTTATAACCGCACTCAGTCGACTATGAATCCCACTCATGAAACATCTTCCCTCTCTGTCACCCTACTAGAAGATAGCACGATTTTCCATTCCTCCTGGGGAAGTGTAGTGGTGGGAGATACCACTACATATTTCATCCGTAGTGGTTCTAAGTGTCCAACCCCAAGCAATGCCTGCATTGCCAACCTGCACATTCATGAAATAACTGAAGTTTTTACACCCAGTGCCCAAGAATATTTTAAATACATTCAAAATTTAGAAACTTATATAATTTAGTTAAAATGCATGTGAAATCTTACCGCAGAGGTCATGGGATCCCTATCAATTTAGTTGTCTGATGCATTGCAGGGACAACAATAGGACACCTCACATCACGGGTAAGCTACATACAACCCTAATTAGTTTTCAAAACATATATATGTTCCGCCACCTATGCATACAAAATTCGATATTGTAGATTCATATGAGTAATAAGAAATAATGAACCTTCGCAGGAATTGTCACAAATTTGAAAAGCTGTCTACCTCAGGGTACTAGATGATGTTGTAGATGCTCTTAAAGTATCTACAGTAGCACTCTATCCAGTCTACATACTTGGAGGAGTCTTTCTAGCAGTCGTAAGCTATACGCATAGAACATGTTTTAATCAATATTAAAATCTACGATGACTGATGCAACCTTTTTTACATAGAGGTCATCAAATCATGTAATCCACGTGAAATTCCAGTAATTAGAAACAAAGTGTAAGGAGATTTGTAACTAACCTGCGTAAAAACTCATGTGAGGCTTGCCAGTAGCCTCAGTTCCCAGAGAAGATGATGGCCCGCCAGGCTCCTGTGTATAAAAGAGAAACAATATTAATACATGTGCAACATACACATGAAACAAATTATAATAATAATCTAGTGCAATTAAATGATTTATTAAAAATTTAATTTTGTACAACTTGAAACTTACGTTTGAAACACACCCAGCTGCAATAGCTAGCATGTCGACGCTGGATGTTTCCTTCACCGGCTCTTTCTTTTTAAAATAAAATAAAAAATTAGTTTTTTTACATGTATGTGCATGAAGTATAATCATATGTATATATATATATTAATATCTCAAACATGTGAATTAAAATTTTCTATATATACATATATATATTATTTATATTTATTTGAAATTTACCTGTGAAAGACCAATATTAGTGGCACCAATTCCAAAAACATTCCCCAGCATCTCATCTATAGAAAATAAATCCTATGAACTAGCAAATGATGTCTCACCCACAGTGCACATGGCACTACAGGATACATAGTGGTGTGGTGCGCTAGAAATGGCACCTCCACCAGCATCACCAGATGCAATCTGGGTCACTATGTTGGGTCAGTGCGTCAATGAGCTCCCTTAATGCATGTAATGTATCAATCTCCACAACCTCCTTCACTGTAGGAGGGCTAACTGAAGGAATTGGGGGTTTTGGGGCATGGGGGATCCTAGGTTGACCTATGCGTGCACCAGGTCTACTTTTTGTAAAGCAACCTCCTCGACCAAAAAGTCAAAAAAGTCAAAATAATTCGGGACCTCATTGAGCACATGAAACTCGCAATATAATTTCTTCAAAAAATAAAGAGGAACCTCATTGTTGTTGGATGGTGGATAATCAAAAACCATCCACCATCGGTCCCAATTTTTGTTTTTGATTCGGTCATCATGGCACTAATGGATTGGGAGCCGTTTGCAAGTAACTGCATGGGGGGCATTTGTTCTAGGGTCAGTAAATAATGGACAAATTAGGTCTTTTCCAAATTTTTTGTCTTTTACAACTGCATGGGATAGTTTATTTGCATACCACTGCCTATAGTCACCTCTAAAGGTATTCCATCTATGTATTTGGTTAGTTGCAGACTCAACTTTACCAATCAATGTTTGCAATGTATTGGCTAAAGTCATGTGGGATGGATTTGTAGCATGGTTTTGTCTTATAGTCTAAATTAGGTTCTCAATAAAAATTTTATTTTCTCAGATTCTTCCAATGATATTATCTTGTGTTCCTGCTGGCCCAATGGGGACAGAAGGAGCCACAACAGGAGGATCTATGTTTGGAGGATGGTTTTGAGGAATGTTCGGAGGATTTTGAGGAATGTTCGGTGGGTTTTGAGGAATGTTTTGAAGGTTTTGCAGGATTTTGAGCTTGCCAAACAACTGATAAAACAAAAAAATTGTATACATAAACAAACATTTCAAAAAACCCATGAAAATGCCAAAAAAAAACCTAAAATGCAAAAAAAAACAACGTAAAATGCAAAAAAAATGATTAAAATCGGGGCCTTACCTCCTCGTCTTGGCTGCATGGTTGAATCTATCGCTATCTAGAAGTTCGATGAGAAATTTTGAGGTGGTTTTCAAAGCTGCGAGTGAAAAACGTCTAGGACAAATTCGCGGTTTGAATTGAAAATTAGGAAAATAAGGAGTCGCGGGACTATTAATTTTTGTCTCATAGTTCTGTGATCGTGGTTTATAAGCACGCTCGTTGTTCTAAACCGTAATCATGGTTTTAGGTTCAGTAATTTCCGAACCTAGAATTCAGGAACTGCAATCACGGTTTTAGGACCGCGCTCACTAAAACCGTGATCGCGGTTACCTAAATTATTTAGGGTTTTTATGTCCATGAAATTGTCCACCAACTTCGTGCACTTACCCTAGGTTATGGCTCAAAAACATATTGGGTTGTTTATTCTGAGCTTTAGCGATCGGTCACTCATGTAATGCTTTGTAAGTTTTTGGTGATGTTATACTGGGTTGTTTCCTTTCGATGGGTACTACCAATATGTTGTTATGATTTTTTTATAAAGGATAACATAGGCCTCATCGCTAGGATTTAACAAAATAAAGAAAGGTATTTCAATGTTAACTAGCTGCCCGCTTTCGAATAATATCATGTCACAATTTTTATTTTATTTTATTCTTATCTGGAGCTTAGATTCAGTCAGGTTTTTTAACTGGAAATTGCTCAAAAAAGTTATCGGTTATTAATGTTTTCCGGGTTGACTGATATTCTAGCTGGCCGTTTTTTTACCATCTTGAAGATATCGTTTCAAACAATGCATGATAAGAGCTATTTTTACTATCCTGATTGATAATTTGACAATCCTCAAAGCTTGACCCATTTTATTTGAATCTGTAGTGGCTTAACCCTGCTAATGAAATTTGTCATAACGATGTGATATCGAGTTGATGGGTTGGTAAACTATATCAACCTACAATAAGAATATGTTAAATACCAAATTTTTTTCTCCTTGGTATCAAGATTATGATACATTGACGGTCTCCATGTAAAGACTACAAACAAGTTTTTCTAGATAATAAGTTATGGAAGCTTGTATCGAGACATATGAAATCTCGTCCGAATCATGGCAGCCTGTTACTTCTTGCTTATGAATCAGGATCCTATGATCAGGATTGGGCTCTTCATGATTCTGATTAACTGGAGTTTCTAGATTGATATATTTTCTTAAATGCAGGAATTGTAAATATTGTAGAGTATGTCCAAATTGTTTGATACTTAGTGCCTATTCACCAATGTGATAATTAGAACCTCATTACTGTATATTCCTAAATGGTGAAGCTGGTTACATGATGAAAGGAAGTGTGGACTCATTCTGTACACTAAAACATAATGAAATGCTTAAAGAAAGCTCTACAAATTTAGTACAGTTAATATGATGGTAATCTCTTGTCTAATTGATTATAAATATTGTAACTTATTTTGTTTAAGGAATCTGACAGCACGAGTCTATGAATTAAGAGACGTAGATGTTCTCTTCCTACGATCACATGGTGCATATGGCAAGTTGGAGCAAAATGTGGTTCCAATTACGCCACGGAAAGATCCCTTTTGAAAACTGGATCTATTCTGCCCCCTACTTGTATTGTGAGAAGATGATTGTTGTAATCTTAACCTCAATGTTGTTTCACTGGTCAAACAGTCTTAAAACGAAGGTTATTAGTTGTTGTCGCTGATCTTAAATGAACTTTTGGTGAATGTTTGCAAGTTGTTGATACAACTATGCGATTTTATCAATAGGTCACTTCAATTGTCTGTCATTTCGAGCTTACCAATATTTTACTCTTGTGTTTTATTTGATGCGTTGCAATTAAAATAGTGGATTTTCCATTATTCTGAAATCGAACTAGATAGAAGGTTGTTAATCCATGTCATTGTCGATGAAATCTGTATGGCGTAACTCATTATTTTTAACCAGGATAGACATGATAGATCAGTTATTCAGTCAGTATTACGATTGATTTCACTGTACGCTCCATGTCACAAATCGTTTATTGACTCATCTATGTAAAATCAACTTTCGATATAGATTGATTTGGAAAGAAAATCAATGGAAGCATTTCATATGGTAAATCACTGGATTTTATTAATCGTGAAGCCTAATGTAATACATTATAAAGGAGTTTTCTTATACTTCGGCAATACCATTGATTATTCAACTAGCTCTTATGAGTTGTCAATTATCTTGTTATGGTGTTTTCAAGTGGATATTACTTTAAGAGGGATTATGAAAATTTACTAGATTAAATAATTATATTTTACACAATAACTTTTCGACTACCAAATGACCAATGATTACAATTACAAAAGTCCAGTATCACTAATTTAATGTTTGAATTAATGAGACCATAAATGATTAAGAGCTATGTGGGACACTGAAATTTTAGCTAACACATTTCTTAAACTGTTGTGAATCATCAAGAGAAATGTAAGTTTCTTTGAAGTCTCTCACAAACTATATTTTACAACATCGTGTTTTATTAATAACAATATTAGTAATAATTGCACAATATATCCATGAGAAAACATAGTGTATGCACTCCAAAGTGGCCTCTCTTAAAGGACAACACCCAAAAGGGGGTGGATAAGCACAAAGAATGTTTCAAGAACAATCTCAAGATGGATACTTGCTACTAATGGCCTTATCAACTTGTATTAAACCAACTCAACATGCTATTACAAATCTGATGCACAATCTTCTAGGATGCTTAGAAGTGGTTCTTGGGTGGTTTCTGAGATAATATTCTGAGCTCCTTTGGTTCGCATCTTTGGATCTCATGAGATAAATTGTTAGTGCCCTCTCTTAGATTTTTATCTTAGCATCTTTTTTTCAACCTCATTCCAAGGAAGGAAAATTCATCTAAAATAGTATTTGCTTTATTTGCATCTCCTTCGAGCCTTCTTTCTTGAGAAAAGGTACCTATGAAATGAATTGTTTAGTACTTATAATTCTAATTGTTAAATCGTATCTTCTAAAAGCAATAATTTATAGTCTCGCAGACAAATATTCGTAATAGTAAAAATGATCTAAAAAGTTACACAACTTGTGCTCGACCAAATATATTGAATCATAGGACAAATTGGGTTCACATTAAAGGGTATCCATCTAAGGGTCGTCTTTGTTCATGTTTTTCACCTTATAAAGCTCTGAAGACTCCTGCGAAGTTTCATTATTTCAGGCATTAATGGCAATTCCCCGTAACAAATGTCCCCCGTGTATCCATCGTAGTGGTCGTTCTGATCAGGGCTACATGTATTTGCGTAAAACCAGGCTTAGGGTACAATCACACTTCAAAAACATCTTTGATCTTCCAATGTTAATCCTTAAAAGCTCAATCTGCATTGGTCCTTTCATCTGCACATTTACAAAACACCAATAATGTCCATTTCTTCTCCTTGCTCTTAGAGAAACCCTTGATGGCATCCACAAAAACAGAGCATTTTCTTCCCACCGTAATTTATGTTTTTTGGACCGCTTCATTTATGGCGGCCTAAGAAGTGATTTAAATGGAGATATGTACTCTCTGAGAGCAAGGAGCTTCATAAGATCCTTAAAGGAACACCCTCCACATGTGTCACATAAATTCATTTTGGAAATGGGCTTTGGATCACTTGTTGACGTAGTAACACTGGGTGACACGACAATCTTGGCAAGTAGATGAAAGGAAAATGACATTTTCTTCCACCCGTCTGCCCTTTAAAATTGGGAGCTTGACACGTGTCCCAATGTGGGTCCCATTGGAAACGCAGACTGATTCTACACATTTCCACCTGAGCCCGGAAAAAATGAAATTTTTCCAAATTATCTCCATGGATACCCGGGGGACATTTGTTATGGGGAACTGCCATTTACTTTTTACCTTCAACATTCACTATTGTACTTTTCAGAGCTATTACCATACTATACATTATTGGCGGCGTCGTACTAGCAGCACCGTTATCTTCTATCGGATGCTACTACTAATTATAATTAACAACATCCTATTTGTCCTAGATCACATACATTAATGAAATCAAGCACAAGTTATGACTGAAATCATTTTTAGTGTACGACAGGCCTGCGGAGACTCATAAACTATTTCTTTTGGAACTTACTTTTTACCAAAGGAGAATTTTTCCACCGTGCCTCCGCAACTCATTCCCCTCCATTGTTTTGACCTTTTTTAACAACCACGTGTCACCCTACTGCATTGGCTGAGGGCCTGCGGACTTGCAAGATGAATTTAGATCTTTCCTTGGAATGAGATGAAAAAAAATGCTAAGGTTAAAAAATAAGAGAGGGCACTAACAATTTATCTCAAAATCCAAAGATGCGAACCAAAGGAGCTTAGAATATATTCAGTCCCACCAATATTTATATGGGTGTGTTGTGAAACAGTTTATGCATGTAATTAATAATTTCACAAGTATAATATATGGTAAGATGTTATGTATCAGTGTTTAGCACAACCGAAACTATAATTATTCATGCCAACATACATGTTCACCTTTTCAAATTTTAGGGAGAGTTCTTTTTCTCTGCTCACATCTTCCCTCCCTCGTGATTCTAAGGACTCTTGCTTCAGCTCGTGTTGTTCTAAAGACTCTTTAATTTTCTCAGCCTAAAAATTTTGAATTTGTAAATTGCAAATGTTACAGTCAAACAAATTATCCAATAACTTCTATCATACAAAGCTCGTCTGTAGACAAAAAAATTATGAAAATTAGTATATGAATCAAAATAATTAAGGTATGGTTTTTTTGTAACTGAACAAATGGACATCAAACAAAAACTTAAACTGTGAATAGCTCTCCTACCATTTGCAATCCAAGGAATCAAACAACGTGAACACTAAAACATATGTATTGAATGTACTTCTTAATGTTTATAATGTAATACTTCCATACAAAAATAACCAAATAATTTCTAATAATTAATTTTTCTTCTTAAAAATGAAATTTAAAAAAAATGATTAAACCAGTGCAATTTTTAGCATCAAGATATCTCTGCTAAAGGTTGTAATTTTGTGTTTTCATATATATGCACAAGCTTATATATATATTTCTTAAAAAGAGTCAAATATGTATTTCTATAATAGAAAAAAAATTAACATATGTATATTTAATATACACATACATACATATTTTAAAATTTTCGTTTCATTTTAGATAGTGACAAAATGAATTTCTACATACAATGAGAAATTATTTATTATATAAATATGACTGCACATTCTGAGGAGTTGATAAATCAGTTCTTGTTGTAATTCAGACGGTCTGAGCCTTACTGATATTTTGATAATTTATCAATGGTTACAGTCTTATTAGTTCTTTACATGCATCTATAAAAATTCTCAACGTGCACATTTAAATCTGGAAATACATTAGCTTCACTTCATGTCATTCCATCGACTTGTAACTCTTGTTTTTAATTTATTTATTGGTTCACGTGTTATGTAAGTTTAATTGTCTTGTTTTAACTTTTTAGTGTGTTGTGTCAATAAGTTTTTTTATTTAGTATTTAAATACGTGTGCCTGGAAAATAAATAGTTTGTTCTTGTAAAGAGTCAAATTATCTTTTGGAGTCTTTGTCAAAGTTTGTCTTTTAAATGTTAAGTCTTACGTAATTATAATTTTTTTTAGGAATTTGGTTTAATTTTGAGGTCCTTTAAAAGTGAAATGCATGGGGATAATTCTTTTGTTTAGTTTTAGTTTTATATTTGTTTAATACGTTTTAGTATTTATTTTTAATTTTGATTTTATGTGTTTATTTTAAAATAAAGTCATTGTATTAGTCTTATGGTGCATTTTCTCTGGAAGTCAATCAAAGAATCCGATGTGTGATGGGGAGAGGACAATATAGTAACTTCCAACAAAAAAAACATTGCCTACTATGCCTTGATGGATGTTCATATTTTGGCATTTAAATGTTCCCAAAGCGTAGACAACAATCCCATTTTGTTAGTATCCTTCAGTCACTTCATTCCATGAGATGACAAACAGGGCTCCAACCCAATTAGTTTAAATTTGCCAAAGTACTCCCAACCTATGCCAAAATATAGAGGAATTTTGTTACATATAGTTGCAAATGTTTTGATAGACATGTATGCAGAATGTGGAACCTTACATAAAGATATGTGAACTGTTTAGCAAAATGTAACTTATGTTCTTCGCTCAAACATCTATCATAGATCATAGAATATATTTTACATCCAAACCATATTATACACATACAATTCAAGCCCTCTCCGGCATAACTTACAACTCATTTGCAATTGCTAGTAATACACAGTCTGCCAAACAAGTCGTGCATGGGGGTAATATACCCGTAGATAGTCTTCATATGGTAATTAGTGGTGTAGGGGGGGTTTATATTTAGGTGGGTTATAAACACATAGTTTCTAGTTTGATAAATTAAAAGAATTGGGGTGGGGTAGTCGACCCCACCCACCCCACTTTAAATCATAGGACCTAATGTATAGGCCACGGCCAACCATAACCGGCCTTTTTTAATTTAGTTTCAAACTTAATAAAATTTTGTTATATTCAATACGTATATATATATATATATATATATATATATATATATATATCATATTTTAATATTGATATTATTTCTTTTGACTATGGCTTACAATATATTATGTTTTTTATATTGAATATACTAATATTAATAGTATATTGGTATTACTATATTATCTTATTTGCAAAACGTTCATTATTATCAATGTTTTATTATTAGTAAGGTTTAGGAAATTAGAATTGCTATCAACATGAAAGTGAAATGTAACTAGTGGTATGGGCAAGTTAAAATCTTGCATTAATACTTTCTTTTTAAGTCCATTTAGTGAACATTATATAAGAGGAAAGGAGAATTTCATTTCATTTCCCTTAACTAATTGTAGTAGATTTACAATAAATTTTAAATGTCGATAACATACTAAATTTAGGACTTAGATTACTTCATTGGCCTATTCCAAGACTAATTAAAACTTAACCAAATTCCATCTAATGGAAATAAGGTTTTAAAATAGATTTCCTCCAGTACATGAAAATGAATCAATACAACTAACTTCACTACATGCCTTTAAATAATATATGAACTTTAATATTTCTTCCTTCTCATCTCTAATAATGCAAAGACAACAATGAAGACAACTTTCCTTTCCTACAATATATCTTTCAAACAAAAGTAATGAACTTTCTTTTCCATTTCACAAAACTAACTTTACAACACAATTCTTTCTTCTTCTTTTTGTTTCTTTCAACATACAATACAACTTTAATAACAATTATTTGAATGCAAATTTCCTTCACAAGATCAACACAATGTCCTCCACTTGAAGTGGAAAATATTATACAAGAATGTGAGTTAAAATGGAATGCAGTATTACAAGTTCCTCCACTCTAGGTGCAAAAAAAATAAGGAAGTTTTATTACAAGAAGGATTTTCTTAGGGACTCCACCAAAAGATCTAAGCTTCACAATACCAAAAAGATAGTTCCTTCATGATTTTCTTTATCCACAACAAAAAAATGGGGTATAGGAAACACTCTCCACCCAACCAAAATAACCAATGAGGGGGAGAAGCCATCCTCCTCATTGGACTCCGAGCCCCAATGACATTACAATGAGAGGTGAATCCAACCAATGACAACAACAATCTTCCACAACACAACACCAAAATTTTCACAACCATTCCAAGCACATTCAACTCAACTACAACACAAGAAGGAAAAACAACAAAAATAAACAAGGCTTAAAAATGAAAGCCAAAGGAGCAAGAACCTATGGGGAGGCCACTTATGCCTCCTAATGGGAAATGGGTGCCCACCTTAAAAGCCTCCAATACATGTCTCAAATCCCCTAAATAATATTATGCCTCAATTACCTCTTATGCATCCCACATACTCTTATGCCTCCCTCATTCTCTTATGCCTTCCTCATATAAGAATAAGTAAGAAATGCAAGCATTCCTTGTCCAAGGTGGGGCACCCAACCCAAACTCCCTCTAAACATGAAATAACTCTTATACCTTGCTACATGAATTATCCCCATAGTCCCCTCCTACACCATACTTAGGAAATCTACCCAAGAACCCAACAAGCATCCCAAAAAATCAATAAAAACAAGCACACAACACAAAATAGAGGAATAACATAAGAAAAAGTAAAGCTCCTACCTTTCCATAGTAGAGCTTGATCCCAGAGTCAACTCCAAGCTCTTTCAATCCCAAGAAATCACCAACAAGCTCCCAAAAGACCACAAACTCTCCAAAATCGTCTAACTCCAAGAAATGAAAGAGCACAAAAGAATGAAGTAACCCCCAAACAAGCAAAAGAACTTGAATAAATAAAAAATGGAGAGAGGAGGGTGAGGTGGCTCCATGTAGGATGCCAAATCACTCATCCTCAACTCCACCTCACAAGTCAAACTTCAAACTCCAAACCACAATTAATAAGTGTTTAAAGAAATGACATTTTATTTACACACACAATCCATGACCACACCCCTTAAGGACCAAAAGTAATTACATGTAAGAAGGTGCAATAAATACTTACAATTTGTCTTTCCAAAACCCATAATGGGGTCTAATTTTGACCCACCAACCCATAGGTATGGTTGGCATAGCAATCAAAGAGGTGTTTGACAAGTTTAACTTGTCCCACAAGCCTTCAAAATTGGCCTTAGCCAATTCGAATTCCAAAGTGAGGGGTCGCGTAGAGTGACAACACTCAAGGTCACAAGCACTCCATCTGATATTATAGCTCGGTGAACTTGACGATTACTTCCTCACTGTCTTTGAGGATCTAGTCTCTCCAGGTGGATATTTCCATGCCTTGTTCACCAATCTTGGCGTATTCATTTATCTTATCCTGACTAAGGGCCTCAGGAGTTTCAGTGGCAGTTGTAGGAGGTGCACTGCTCATTTTCTGCAGGATGTGGAGAAGATGCTTGTTCTGTTCTTTTAGCAGCCTCTTCTCTTCCTTTGCTTCTTGAAGCTTCTTGCAAGGGCATCCACCACAGATAGGGACTCTCCTTGAAGGGTCTCAGATGATGTTCCCATTGTGACCTACGCTACTGTATAATCTGTAGGGGACAGATCCTTTTTATCCTTTGAGGGATCGGTATATGCGATCTCCATTACTCTTTCTCTTGATGCACTCTGAGAGAAGTGGGTTATTGGTTTTTTCTTCTTATCCCCTTTTGTTGGGATGACAGATAATTCCATAGGTGCAATGGGGACTTTCCTCTTATGTTGGCTTATATGTTGGGAGATCCATGCTGGACTCAAGGGAGAAGAAGGAACAACTACAGTGTACTCGGGGAAATGGGTTGAGACACTTGACGGCGACATTGATAGAGAGGCCGAACCTTCAACACTTACAGGGGTAGGAGCTACTGTAGGAGAGGAAACTGTGGGGGTGGAAGGGAGTTGAGAGATGAGGGAAGAAATACTAGGGGACAGCTCCGCAAGGGAAGAGAAGATAGAAGAAGAGGAAAGGGGAACAATAGAAGATGGGGGAGAAGACACAACCAAAGGAATGGTTGCTTGAGTGACAGGAGGAGGGGAAGGAGGAGCAGGAGAAGGGATGGTGGGAACCTCTATGGTTGTAGTAGTGGCAACATCCTAAGTGGATGTACCTATAGGAACACTCTCTGCCGCTTCTTTCTCGGGAGATACCAGAGTTACAATCTGTTCTTGTGTGGTAGAGGGAGGGCTAAGGGGAGCTTCTTCTTGGGTGGTGCTTAAATCTCCCTCTTTATCTTTACCTTTTCCCTTCAGAAAATGTTTTAGTCTGGCGGGTGCATTGCTTAAAGGGGACGTGGTGAAATCCACCCCCAAGTAGATGAGGCCGTTATATCTGCACCAATGCTCCGTGCGCTGTAATGTTCCCTTCACCCTCTCCTTGATGGTCTGAGGTGCCTTTGTCCTGTCAATTGCAGAAAACGGCCAGTTGTCCCCATCCGTGTCTAGATATACCTAATCAACTTCTTGATCGGCTGTTTGGAAACCTTTTGGGATGATGGCCATGCCATATTGAATAATTTCTGCCAGGGCCAGGCGGGAGTGATCCTTCCTCCTGAGTTAGACCTCGTGATACAGGTCGATGTAGATTTCCTCGATCTGTGGGACGTGGATCAATTCGAGTTTTTCCTTTGGGAGGTAATTTATTGGATCAAAGGTGGGCCTTGCTGGGAAATTGTGGTTTAGGTTAAGTAGTTCCAGCTCTGCGAACATTTCCCGGGATTTGGTGTGAGAAGTGCAGGTGTACCTGCCCACTATAAGGGGGAAAGGAGTTCCACCCTTCTTACTTTTCAGGTACTTCTCGTGATATGTTATGAGCTTCCTGGACAGCTCCAACAGGATTAACTTAGGGCCTGCATACCTTGGAAATTTGGTGGGATCTGTCGACACTAAAATTTTCCTCCGTAATTTCTATTTCATTAATGTATGTATTAGGAATATGATGTTGTTAAGTATAATTAGTAGTAGCATCTGATAGAAGATAACGGCGCCGTCAGTACGGTGCTGCCAATAATGTGGAGTATGGTAATAGTCAAAGTACAATAGGAATGTTGTAAAAAGTAAATATTTGTTGTAAGTGGTCTGGTAATGTTAAAATGTCAAAGTTTGGGTAATTAGAGAAGTAGGGTCTACGTGATTAGGAATTAGAAATATTATATTGGTAATAAGGACAAGGAGTGAGGTCATAAATATTTTGTGTATTTTATTTGTAAAAAGTCTAAAAATTTGGAACCCATGTAAAATGATAAGGTTTATCTTATCTTAGAAGATAAGCTTACATGTAGAGATAAGAGTTAAGGTATGGAATATGATTCGTCAGAGTGGATTTCTTATCCTATCTTAGAGATAAGATGGATAAGCCTGGAAGTTCTATAAATAGAGAGGCTACCCCCCTCATTTAGCATAGAAGGAAGTAGTGAGAAATATTGTAGGAAGTGTGCGAAGGAAGCCATCAGTTTAAAGATGTGTTGAAGAAGCCATTAAGAGGTGTAATTGTAAAGTTTCTCCCATAGTCTTGGTGAAAGGCAAGTGAAGTCAATAACACTTGAAGTACCTCATGGGTGAGATTGTAACAGTTTCATGTTAATATTATAATTTATTTTGATATTTCAGATTTATCATCATTTTGTCTTATCATAGTCGATGGTATTCTTGTGTTATGTTATTGTTTTGTTTCCAGATTACATCCACCAAACTAAAGGCTGTGCATTAGTAAATAATCATAGCACGAGGAGTTCCCGGTGAAGAATTATCATAGTGCCGGATTGGTGATGACATTTTGGTTCCGTTGCCGGGACCATTCCTCGTTGGTGGATTTTCTGGAGAGATATTCCCACTTAGTCAAAAATCAATTAGAGGGTAACCTTGTTTTTACTGTGCATAGTAGTTACCATGGTAAAGTCATTTTTGCCATGAATAGTAGTTACCATGGTAAAGTCATTTTTGCTGGAATAGTATTTACCGCAGTAAAGTCACTTTTTACCATGAATAGTATTTACCGCAGTAACTTCACTTTTTACCGTGAATAGTATTTACCGTAGTAACTTCACTTTTTACCGTGAATAGTGTTTACCACAGTAAAGTCAGTTTTTACCGCAGTAAGTCAAGTTTTACCATAGTTTACCGTGGTCATTTCTATTTTACTGTAGAAAGGTGTAAAGTCACTCTCTAGTATAGTGATTCCAATTATTTGTACACATAAGTCTTGTTGATTATACTTGTGAGTTGGTATTTCACGGTGGTTACTTTTGAAAATGGGAAAGATTCCTGTTTTTTCAGCTCAATCTAATGAAGATGCTTCTTCTTTCATTCAAGAGTTTAAGCGATCTTGTATTTGTAATGGCCTTATAAGAAGGGAACAATGGACTGAATTTTTTTCTACCTTTTTGGATGGTTCAGCACTTAGGTGGTTTGAAACACTAGGTGATAATGTGAAAAATTCATGGGATTTATTAACTGAAAGTTTTCTTGAAGAATTTGGTGAACAACAGAAATATGTAGATCTCATGATCGAGATCACAAAGCTATCCCAAGGAGAGAAGGAGAAGATAAGGGATTATCATGCTCGTGTTCTAGAGCTAAGGAGGAAGCTTGATGCCCAGATCCGGAAGGAAGGACTAGCGGATGGGTTGATGAATGGCATGGATAATCTCCTCTGTAAGCACTTCATTCTTGGGATGAAGCTAGAGATCAGACAACGAGTGAAGTATGACCGTCTAGCTACCATTGAACAAGCAAAGGAGATTGCAAGAAGGCAAGAAGAAAGCATGGAAGAGGAGCCCAAAGAAATTTTTGCTAAAGTAGAGCCTACACCAGCACCTTTGGTCCATAATCCACAACCACTCCTGGTGAGCACAAATATTTCTCCTAGTACATCTACTGAGTATGAAGATCTACTCAAAAAGATAGGTCAGTTAACTATTAATCTTCTTCAAGGAAAGGAATTTAGTTCTCAGGGAGGAGATAGAGGTCCAAAAAGAAATATTTTTGAAGTTGTTTGTTATGGTTGTTATAAAAAGGGTCATTATAAGTATAATTGTCCAAATAGAGCTTCTACATCTGGTAAAGGAGATAATGATAAAGGAAAAGCACCTGTGAATTCTTTTGATGTAGTAGATAAGAGCAGAAATAATGAAGTAGATGTGTTTGTAAGAAAAAGAAAGAAAGAAAAAGATAATCAAGATGGAAATGATCCTAAGAAGATGAAAGAAGAAACTAGTAAGAAACATAGGAGAAGAAAGTTGGGTGTGCAGGATTTTCTGATTTCTCAGGGGCAAGGACCATACTCCATCTTGGAAGATCTGTCCAAAAGGCCTGCAAATATTACATATGGTCAACTCTTGGCTATGTCTTCTGAGAAGAGGCGGGAGTTGCGAGGTGGACTCAATGCTCGAAGAAGGAAGGAGGTTGAGGTCCCTGTTTTGGAGGCAGAGGCAGATCCCTATGCTCCACAAGCTGAGGTATTATGTAATGGTATTTCAATTCATGATGTCTTAGTTGATGGAGGTGCTACAGTTAATGTAATGACCGAGTCTGTAATGAATATGTTGGGTTTAAAAATTGATCACCCTTCAACACTTATGTTAAGGTCATTAAATAAAGGAAAAACTAAACCAGAAGGTGTAGTTTCAAATGTGGCAATATCTGTTATGGGTGTGGTATGTGTGGTAGACTTTCAGGTGATGAAAAATGGTACTGTTGCGTACCCAATGCTGCTGGGAAGACCATGGCTAAGGAGAGTTCATGCAAGAAACTACTGGAATGAAGGTTTCATGACACTTGGACGTGGTAGAGAGAAGGTGAAGATAAATGTGATCGCTTGACATCATAAGGCAGAACCTGTGGATTCAAGTGATGAAACTGATGATTGGAAATCCTCTGATTACTCTAGTACAAGTGAAGTGGACACTGAAGATGAAGAAAGTGAGGTGGATGTTTCAGTCATGGATATCCTTCTAGTCACACCAACTCATGACCCCATAAAATTATCTGAAGAAGAAGTTGATGATTGTCTCCAACAAATAAAGATTGGTGATGCTGTGATGGAGAGTGAGAAGGAATCCTACCTCCAGCTCTTTCGAAGGTACATACACCTATTCACTTTTGATTACAAGGAACTCTGTCAAGTAAGTTGGGTAGAACATTGTATTGAGCTGGTAGATGGTGCTAAGCCCATAAAGCAAATGCCATATAGAATGAATCCTAATTTTTCCAAGATTGTAAAAGAAGAAATAGATAAGTTGCTTGATGTAGGATTCATATTTGCTGTGGAGAATTTAGAATGGGTTTCTCCCATTGTGATCTCAATAAAAAAGAATGGGAAGCTATGCATTTGTGTTGATTACATGAAGCTCAATAAGGCAACAAAGAAGGATCATTACCCTCTTCCATTTTCAGATCAGATCTTGGACGAAGTAGCTAGCCAAGAGTGCTATAGTTTTGCTGATGGATATAGCGGCTACAACCAAGTTCGTATAGCAGAGAAAGATCAGCTGAAGACCACGTTCACCACTCCTTGGGGAACGTTTACTTATAGAGTTATGCCTTTTGGTTTGTGTAATGCTCCAGCAACATTCCAGCGTTTGATGAATAGGGTGTTCGAACCCTACATTGGGACCTTCATCAGAGTATTTCTGGATTATTTTTGCATCTATGGGAGCAAGTTGGACCACCTGCACCAAATGGAGACAACATTTCAAAGGTTAGATGAAGCACAAGCCTCACTAAACCCTACAAAGTGTGTCTTTGGATGTTCTAAAGGTGTTTTGTTAGGGCATGTTGTATCCAGAGATGGTATTGGTACTGATCCTGATAAAGTTTCAAAAATCAAAGATTTACCATTCCCTATGAATAGAAGTAAGTTGAGATCATTTTTAGGCCATGTGGGTTACTATAGAAGGTTCATCAAGAATTTCTCAAAGATTGCACAGCCACTAACCCAGTTCTTGAAGAAGGATGTTACTTATGAACCAGGAAATAACGCGCATGAATCTTTTGGACAACTGAAGGAAGCCCTAGTCTCTTCACCTATTTTGAAGAATCTAGATTGGAGCAAGCCATTCATTGTGTACACTGATGCCTTAGATGCAGCCTTGCAGGTACATAAGTGGGATAAAAGGATTCATGCAGCATTGTGGGCATATAGGGCAACATCAAAGTCAGCAACAAGATACTTCCCATTTCAGTTGGCCTATGGCATTGATCCAGTTCTTCCTATTGAGTTTGATATTCCCACTGTGAGAGTTATGAAAAATGAAAGGATGGATGAAAGTGATTCAGTAAAAGAAAGGTTGGTACATCTTCATTTGCTGGAGGAAATGAGAGAAATAGCAAAGGATACAAGCCATAAGAAGAAAATGAAGCAGAAGGAATACTTTGATCAAAAGATCCGGTGGTCTCCATTTCATGTGAATGACTTGGTTCTAGTATATGATTCCAGATACAAAAAAAGAAGACAGAGAAAATTTCTTCCAAAATGGATGGGGCCCTACAAAATAGCGGCTGTGCATGAAATGGTACATACCGACTGGAGGAATTGCATGGCACTCCCATTACGAAATGGGTCAACCACGACAAGTTGAAGATTTTCCAAGCACCAGAATAGTCTACTCCGAGGACGGAGTAGAAGCTAGGAAGGGGGAAGATGTCGACACTAAAATTTTCCTCCGTAATTTCTATTTCATTAATGTATGTATTAGGAATATGATGTTGTTAAGTATAATTAGTAGTAGCGTCTGATAGAAGATAATGGCGCCAATATCAGTACGGTAATAGTCAAAGTACAATAGGAATGTTGTAAAAAGTAAATATTTGTCGTAAGTGGTCCGGTAATGTTAAAATGTCAAAGTTTGGGTAATTAGAGAAGTAGGGTCTACGTGATTAGGAATTAGAAATATTATATTGGTAATAAGGACAAGGAGTGAGGTCATAAATATTTTGTGTATTTTATTTGTAAAAAGTCTAAAAATGTGGAACCCATGTAAAATGATAAGGTTTATCTTATCTTAGAAGATAAGCTTACATGTAGAGATAAGAGTTAAGGTATGGAATATGATTCGTCAGAGTGGATTTCTTATCCTATCTTAGAGATAAGATGGATAAGCCTAGAAGTTCTATAAATAGAGAGGCTACCCCCCTCATTTAGCATAGAAGGAAGTAGTGAGAAATATTGTAGGAAGTGTGCGAAGGAAGCCATCAGTTTAAAGGTGTGTTGAAGAAGCCATTAAGAGGTGTAATTGTAAATTTTCTCCCATAGTCTTGGTGAAAGACAAGTGAAGTCAATAACACTTGAAGTACCTCATGGGTGAGATTGTAACAGTTTCATGTTAATATTATAATTTATTTTGATATTTCAGATTTATCATCATTTTGTCTTATCATAGTCGATGGTATTCTTGTGTTATGTTGTTGTTTTGTTTCCAGATTACATCCACCAAACTAAAGGCTGTGCATTAGTAAATAATCATAGCACGAGGAGTTCTCGGTGAAGAATTATCATAGTGCCGGATTGGTGATGACAGATCCCCCAAGAAGTTGGCTTCTCTGAGATAGGTGAAGGTGGGGAATTGTGTAAATAACACCCCGCACTTCTCAGTTGCAGTGACTATGCCCTTGGTCGTCTGACCGTGAGTCATATTGGGCCTCAAAAGGTAGATGATGTCGTAGAAAAAGGCATCGTTGATCTTGGTGAACTGTGGGATGTTATTCTCTAGCTTCAACTCTGGGTAGTATTCATATATTTTTACTTGAGGCCAAACCCCACATCAACTCAGTGCTAGATAGTCTCTCTCTGAGGCTACAGTGTAGACTACGTAGGAGTTCGTGTAGAACCTCCTCGTTGTGGTGATTTGTTGGAGCTGCTTATGATTTCTGCCCACTCAAAAATCTTATTAGGAACATTCTTATTCATCATTTCCAGATACCTGAGCATCCATTTGTTAAAGTAATGGGCATCAGAAAGCCCAAATACTCTTCTTAGGAAGGTGATGGTATCACTCAGTTCCTCAGAGAAGTCGCTGCTGTGAATAACTTTTGGCCACTTGGTTATCACCTTCTTATTCTTCAAATACGCTTCATTCATTAACTGCATGCACTTGTCTTCATTTTCCTCCCACGCCTTGATGCATTCCTCTTAGCTTATAGCCACAAAATTTCAGTGGTGGGGAATACCTAGAATGATCTCAAAGTGCCAGATAGTGAGGTTGATTATGACCTCACCCTTTTCATTTTTGACACACCTTGTGTCTTTGTTATAATAGTGGGCCACCACCATCATAAATTCATTTTTCACTGCACTAATGGGGATTCCCCCAGCGAAATGCAGACCACTGCCCACTAGCTTGTCCATCCAAGGAATACATGTGACGCTTCTGGTTCTGGCCCAAAAATATTCCATGTCGATGTGGCCGAGCTCGAAATCCCTGATGTCTAGGTCACATTCTGCCTGGGACTCAGGCATTTTGACCCTTTGATATTTGTATTTCATCTCTTCCTCTGTGAGTTTGGCCTTGCCCTTTAACTTGGTTGGCCTTTTGCTTGAGGTAGACATATGAGAATCTGAGTTCAGTTGCTGATCTGCAAGAAGAAGGAGCGAAGTGCAGCGCAGAAGAGCCATGTTAGCTATTAGATCTTCCATCAAAGCTCTACAGAATGAGGAGTTAGCAATTTAAAAGCCTCTAGGTGCAAGGCGCAGGAACACTACATGTTACAGGGTTAAAATTATGGTGCACTGAAGTGGAGTGTTGCAAGGAATAAATCAGCACCAAAGGGTGCAGGGTGCAGGAAATTTACATATAACATCATTGTTGTTGTAGACAGATGTGTGCCTGTGCCATTATATAAGGTTTTATACTAGGCGCAAATAAATTTGGTGTTGCATGGGGGTAGGATGTGTGAATGGTGTAGATATGTGACATGTTGCATGGAATTTTAGTGCACCAAGGGCACAGCATCAGCGTGTGTATCACTAACTTTATGTGCGTCAAAGGGGCTTTTGGTGCGGCATAGGAAAGGATTGCATATCAAAATTTGCTGTTGTAGACAGGATTACGCCTGCGCCGGGGTTAGGATTTACTTGGTTTTGTATGGCATAGGAAGGATGTGTGCTACAATCAGGGAAAAATAACCTTCATGGCGCGACTATGTTTTATGTGACAAAGATGGCAATTGTGCCAAGAGGAAACTGCCCCCCAGAACTGTAACTCCTAGGTTTTCTCTTTTCCTGATTGGTTTTGTGGTTATGGCCTCCCTCGATATGGATTTGGACAGTGGAGGGGGATAGAGTGAAGAAGACTTTGGATTTGTTTCTAAGACAAAGCCCTCTAGGCCAGCAGATCTAGAAAGAGGGTGAAAACGGCTCGGGAGGGAAGATTACAAAATAAGCTGGAGGGGTTTATGGTTTCTTCAGATTCATTTTACTATGCTCCACAAATAACCAAACCAAAACAAAAACACAAGAAAAGCAAGGACCACTTACCCGGAATATATAGAATGATAAATAATGAAGTAGGGTCCATGAATGTGACATGAGGATGACGGGAGCGCTAACAGGTGCAGAGGAATAAATTTTTCACGTGTTTTTCAATCATGAAAATGACGGGGCGGATGCGCCTATATATAGCGAAAACTATAATAAATGTGCCACCCACTTTTTAAAAGGGCGCACCTAAATACGTGTCGACATTAAAAACTTTGCGCCCTTTGGCGCGAATATACGTCTATCAACATGGAAATATCTGTGCCTTTAGCGCAAATTTAGGACTGTCAACACGTGATTTTGAGCATCTTGGCGCACCTATTAAGGGCGCAACATTTTTGCTGTTGACAATATGGCGCATGCGCCTCGGTATAGGCAAGAGAGGTGCATCACGGGGAGGTGCAACAATTGTTGTGTTAACACTCCAAAGGGTGCACCAAAGGAATAAGGGGGCACAAATTTATTTTGTGTTGCATAGACAAAAGCTGTGCCTAGCCAAAAAGGACCAAAATGATTAAGTTCAAAAAACCAAATTTTCCGGAAAGGGATTTTACACCATTCCGAATGCTGAGGGACCTTGACGAGGACCCAAAACAAAATTTTGGTATGGTTACCTGCAAAATTGCCCTCGTCAATTTTACAGAATAACACACCAGCATGCAACGCTCTACTAAGGATGGTGCAATAAAAGAATATCATTCTAGTTTTTATTCCATTTTTCTATGTTTACTAAAATATACAATCTTTCAGACAAGTTGTTTTCTAGGTTTAATATTGTGCTAGGTTCAATGTTCGTGTCTCACATTTTCTTATGTGCCTAAGGGGCCAAACTTTGGACTCACGGATATAATACCAAGTGTAACGCCCACCAAAAACACCCACACAAGACTCAAGAATAACCTAGGTTTAGTTAGAAAAATTATGGAATAATTTATTTTTGAAAAACTTCCTCACATGCAGGATTCGAAACCATAGTTGTAACAATAATGTCTCAAATTCAATTGTATTTAATAAATAAAATTTTCCCATTATAACCAAATATTAAACCTGCATTAAAACTAATGAGTAGATTTAGTCCAAGCAAGGTTTAGTTCACTCTAAGTGTTAATTTAATAAATAATTAAATTCCTACTATAGTCAAATATTCCATATTTAAACTTAGAGGGTTAAAGGGGTCAAATTAAATAAATATCCAAGGTATTTAATTCCACAAGGTTTGAACAATTAACAAGGTTTCTCATTTTACATGGGGTTAGAATAATGAACACTTCATTACCCCATAAAGTAACCCCTTAAAAAGTCAACCCATATTTTGAAATTAAAACATTTAAATTAAAAGGTAATTTCATTCACCCACTCTTAACCTACTTTTGTAGGGATGAATCTCATCCCTTGGATGGATTCAATTTGGTCCCTTGATGTGGAAAAAGGGTAACCAATCCTAAAGCATCCTTATGAAGTCTTCTTTCTCATTTCATTTGATTCATTTTCTTTCTTTAGTTTTGCAGGTTAAAGGAGGAGGAAGGAAAGACATTGGAGGCACTGTTAAGCTTTTGGAAGTGGCTTTCAAGCTCCATATTTTTCTTATTTTGTTGATTCCCTCCTTAGGGTTTACAAATGTATTTATTTATTTTAATTAGATCATTTTTCATTGCTTTGCCCAAATGGGCTCATGGGTTTTACTCTATTTTGATTAATAGTTATATTTGATGAGCGATTTAAAACATTGTAAATCCAATAAAAAAATGCCACTTGTTTTGTATGTGTGTGTGTGTGAGAGAGAGAGAGAGGCTTGGCCACGGTTGGTAATAATACATAGTCTTCCAAACAAGCCATACGTAGGGGTAATATACCCGTAGATAATCTTCATATGGTAGTTAGTGGTGTAGGGGGGGTTTAGATTTAGGTGGGTTATAAACCCAGAGTTTCTAGTTTGATAAATTAAAAGGATGGGGGTGGGGTAGTTGACCCCACCCACCTCACTTTAAATCATAGGCCCTAATGCATAGGCTGCGACCAACCATTAACTGACCTTTTTGAATAAGTTTCAAACTTAATAAAATTTTGTTTTGTTCAATATATATCAATCATATTGTATATATTGATATTATTAACTTTTGACTATGGCTTACAATATAGTATTTTTAACATTGAATATACTGATAACTTAATAGTATATTGGTATTACTATACTATCTTATTTGCAAAAATTTCACTATTAGCAATGTTTTATTATTAATAAGGTTTAGTAAATTAGAATTTCCATCAACATGAAAGTGAAATGTAGCTAGTATTATGGGCAAGTTACAATCTTGCATTAATACTTCTCTTCTAGTCCATTTAGTGAACATTATATAGGAGGATAAGGGAGAATTTCCTTTCATTTCACTTAACTAATTGTAGTAGATTCACAATAGCTTTTAAATGAGGATAACATACTAAATTTAGGACTTAGATTACTTCATTGGCCTATTCCAAGACTAATTAAAACTTAAGCAAATTCCATCTTTTTGAAATAAGGTTTTAAAATATATTTTCTCCACTACATGAAAATGAATCAATATAACTTACTTAAGTACATGCCTTTGAGTAATATATGAACTTTAATATTTCTTCCTTCTCATCTCTAATAATACAAATAGAATAATGAAGACTACTTTCCTTTCCTACAATACAACTTTCAAACAAAAGTAAAGAACTTTCTTTTCCATTTCAAAAAACTAACTTTACAACACAAATCTTTCTTTGTCTTTTTTTTTTGTTTCTTTCAACATACAATACAAATTTAATAACAATTATTTGAATGCAAATTACCTTCACAAGATCAACACAATGTCCTCCACTTGAAGTGGAAAGTCATACACGAATGTGAGCTAAAATGGAATGCAATATTACAAGTTCCTCCATTCTAAGTGGGAAAAAAAACTTAAGGAAGTTTTATTACAAGAAATATTTTCTTAGGGATTCCACGAAAAGCTCCAAGCTTCACAACACCAACAAGAGAGCTCCTTCATGATTTTCTTGATCCAAAACAAAAATGGGGGGAGAGGCAACACTCTCCACCCAACCAAAATATCCAATGAGGGGGAGAAGCCATCCTCCTCATTGGCCCCCGAGCCCCAACCACATTACAATGAGAGGTGAATCCAACCAATGGCAACAACAAGCTTCCACAACACAACACCAAAACTTTCACAACCATTCCAAGCACATTCAACTCAACTACAACACAAGAAGGAAAAACAACCAAAATAAACAAGGCTTAAAAATGAAATCCAAAGGAGCTAGAACCTATGGGGAGGCCACTTATGCCTCCCAATGGGAAATGGGTGCCCACCTTAAAAGCCTCCAATACATGTCTCAAATCTCCTACATACTCTTATGCCTCCCTCAAGTACCTCTTATGCCTCCCACATACTCTTATGCCTCCCTCATTCTTATGCCTCCCTCATACAAGAAAAGTAAGAAATGCAAGCATTCCTTGTCCAAGGTGGGGCACCCAACCCAAACTCCCTCCAAACATGAAATAAATCTTATGCCTCCCTACATGAATTCTCCCCATAGTCCCCTCCTACACCACACTTAGGAAATCTACCCAAGAACCCAACAAGCATTCCAAACACTCTACAAAAACAAGCATACAACACAAAATAGAGGAATAACATAAGCAAAATAAAAGCTCTTACTTTTTCATAGTAGAGCTTGTTCCAAGAGTCAAACTCGAAGCTCATTTAATCCCATGAAATCACCAACAAGATCCCACAAGACTACAAGCTCTCCAAAATCCTCTAACTCCAAGAAATGAAAGAGAACAAAAGAATGAAGTAACCCCCAAACAAGCAAAAGAACTTGAATAAATAGAAAATGGAGAGAGGAGGGTGAGGTGGCTCCATGTAGGATGCCACATCACTCATCCTCAACTCCACCTCACAATTCAAACTTCAAAATCCAAAGCACAATTAATAAGTGGTTGAAGAAATGACATTTTACTTACACACACAATCCATGCCCACACCCCTTAAGGACCAAAAGTAATTACATGTAAGAAGGTGCAATAAAGACTTACAATTTGTCTTCCCAAAACTCATAATGGGGTCTAATTTTTACCCCCCAACCCATAGGTAGGGTTGGCATAAATTTAAGAGGTGTGGGACAAGTTTAACTTGTCCCACAAGCCTTTAAAGTTGGCCCTTAAGGCCAAATTCGAATTTCCATGAGGGGGTAGAGTGTATAACACTCAAGATCACAAATGTTCAATCTAACAACACAAAACCCAAGAGCCATCTAGTCTAATAAATGAAAACTTTTGGTCACATCCACAATTATTTAATAACAAGATTAATTAACTTAAATAGGACACTAACACCCATTAAGATAAAGGGGAAGAATACATCATTTTATAAATAATTAAAACAAGGAAATTACATCACTAAAAATCACATACTACATTAAGTAAGGAAAACTAAACAAAATACAACACATAACCCCTTGGTCACAATTTCCCCTAACAATAATTCAAACACACACACACAAACACATGTTGCCATGGTGACCCTTGTTGAATTCACCTAGAATTCCAATGTGGTTGGTCTCCAATCCCCCCAATGTTTGTTGTGACATGTTTACTTGCAAAACACATAACACCTCCTTCGGCCTCATGGCCGCATCAAAACATCTAGGATAAAATATACAATATAAATCCACAATCATCTATATACGAATCAAATATCATCTAGGAAAATACGATATCATTTACAATTTCTAGCAACATTTCTATTCTACATCTCATCCATGTCAAAATGATCACAACATTAGTTCAATTATCAAAGGTCTACTCAATATGATGAAATATCACATGTCTGAAAAACACAACACACACACAGATATATATATATATATATATATATATATATATATATATAACCATGTCAACAACATATCAACATTAATATAAAATGTCTCTAATAATCCACATGCATCATATATGAATCAAAATCAACAATAGTCTATGATCTCTAACATCTAACATCATGTCAAATCAAAAACTACAATAATATCCATAAGTATAGTCGACAGTATCATAATCAATAATAAAAAGGTGTCGAAGGGAAGTGGTCACTACATCCACCTCCCCTTACACTCAACTTCCTCCTGGAAGTCACTGGAACAGGTGTGGAAACTGAACTCGTAGCAATGTAGCATCCTTCAAAGCATAACAATACAACCACATAAACCTACCACGCATCACAAGGCAACTCCATATACCTCCAAAAGAATCAATCCCACCCACACAATTTCCTTATGCCTCCCCCAAGTCTCTTATGCGTCCCTCAAGTGTCTCTTATACCTCCCTAAAATCTCTTATGCCTCCCTCAAGTCTCTTATGCCTCCCTTAGTGTCTCTTATGCATCCCTTAAGAAAAATAAAATAAAGATAAATTTTCCTTTTAGCTCCACAAAAGAGGTCGGTCACCCTATGGCCCTGGGAACATAAGGTCAAAAAACCTCTAACCCAAGTGAGATAATAACTCATGGTTCAACAACCCGCTAGTTATTTGTAACTCCTTGGGGTGTACCCCCATACAACGAAGCGGGTCCATAGGTCCCATCACTCCATGGTGAATCCCATGACCCTATTCTAATACATTATGACATTTGAACCAACAAAACAAACCATTCAAATGCCAAGTGGCAAGATCTAAAGCCTTGGGCTAGGTTATAAAAAAAAAATTAAACTAAAAAATAATAATTTAAATCTAAGAAAAAAAAGGCCAAATAACCATAGTTAGTGCAAAATCCGCATGTTAGTGCATCAACCAATTAAATGCCCAAAATATACAAATATGTTAATCAATAAAATTGTTGGTTTTAGCAAGAAAAGGGAAAGTTTTCAATTTACGAATAAAATACGTGTATAGGAATAACACATTACAATAACTATGTGGCCTTATATGGCCACCAGGGGGTACTCAACAGGTTGCTAGCACTCGGAACATCGAGCCTCAACTCATAAAATAACATATCAAATAATACATCTGTCATCATCTCTATCTGAATCATTCTGCCTCCACTTCAACGAGGCTCAACATAGTCTAAATCCATATGATAACGATATTAGGAAAGAGGAAGGAGTACAAGTTGCCATCTACTTAGCCTAAGGTGTTCGTGAAACACAATATGCGTGACAACCATTGAGTAAGTGCCACACATACCAAATGAACAAAAGTGGGTTTTCAGCCTATGTGAAGCTCCACTTCCTATCTCGTACTTGGCTTAAGTGACTAGTCAATGGTACACATTTCCTCACTCCAAACATACAACTTTTACCAATTTCCCTTATGATCGTCAGTTGTGTAAAAATAACACCAAATTGACTAATATCACTAACCAATGGTGAAACAAATAATGATAGGTATTACTGCAGTTATATATATATCTTGCAGTGGTTATTAAAACTGAGAATGTTATATATGAAACATAGGGTTTAATAGAAAAATGACTTCTACCACAAGATAACATAATATGGACATACATCACTATAATTACTTGTATCGTGGAAACAATGGTTTAATTTATTCATGCACATTACTATAACAATACAAACATGTTGGACATTCATGTTTATAGTCATGCGTAATTATGCATGGTTACAAATCAATCCCTTTATTTATTGATATAAGGGTATAAAAAAATCAATTTTACTTCCAAGCACTATGTTACGGGTTTATGATACATCACATTACCTCTTCCTTTTTCCAACTTCTTGTGTAAACAACTCTACCCAGTTGGTTTTTATACACAACAAAACAACAATAAAAAATACTAGAATAATTTTTTTTTGACTTACATTGCTTACTACACAACGCCAAAATGGCTCCAAGTAAAGAAATATCAAAGATGCATACGACACTTACAGGTCATCAACTCACATAGACACAAGACAACACCTTAGACATGTCGATGCCACACTTTTCTCAATGAATGAATACTAGAAATGACCCAACCACAAGAAAAGGACTCATTGGCAACCCACAACACATCATTTCTTTAATTGCATCTTAGTTATGTTTAACGTTCCAAGAATATTATTATGCAAGGATAATTTTCTCCTTTTTCCATCTACAGATTTTTAAGTTCATTCCACATTTAATTTACAGTTCGATCATTTAAAGTTGGATTTTTATCCTTTACGGAATTTTTCATAACTTACATACTTATTTGGCATAATTCAAATTACATAAAAAGTACTTTAATTATCTTGTTCTTATGTTAAGAAAATGCTTCTCAAACATTTATTCAATGTCTACATTTTACCCTTACAACTCAAGTGAATCTGACTTGATGTCCAAAAAGAAATATTAGGATTTAAGGGGGGTGGTTTAGATTCAAGATACCTTTTTCCCATAGACATTATTTGATCATGGTATCTTTATTTCCCGATTCAACATTCCTACAACAAGGAACAATATTTAGATTATATATATATAAATTTTTTTCTCGAAGTTTGATCTCACCAAGGGAAACTCATATACTTTGTAACATATGAAAATTTTTAATTGAGTTTTAAGGACTTTAAGATTGACATTATTCCTAACCACAAATCTCGTTTTACTCGTATGTGTATTACTCTTATATCACACTATGGTCTCATTATTAGCATTGTTTTATAACAAAAGGGTTACGAAATTACATGCCTAACATCTTGAAGAAGTACATGATTGGAAGCATTTATAACTACATATGAACCACAAGTGATTTGTGTTCAAGGTAAGATCCCATGTTTTTACATTTCACGATTTTGCATTTGAAGTTTATTTTATTCTTAATTTCATAAAATGGCATACAAGGGATTACAGGACCAAGAATTTTTGGTTTCTTGTGTTTTCTAAAGTCAACATAATTCAAATCAATTTCGTTTGTAAGGGGTTACTTACCATTTTATACCCATAAGCTAACCCTATAATTAGCCAAGGTTTGGTTTAATTCCAAATGCATTTAAGGATCTACAACCCAACTATAAATGAGTTTAAGGTGAGAGTGCATATTTATGCTAAACAACCTTCATGAAAGACCAAGGTGTTATGTTGTTAGTATCTAAGGTAACACATTTATCTACGAGGAACTAAAGAGATCATTAACAAGAGTTTAAGTAATAGTACAACTATTGAACTAGGTCCATTTGTGTCGTCTAGATCCCAAAAGGAATTCATTCGATGATGGAGAAAATTCCTAGATCTAATTTCGTAAGACATGGTAGACGAAAAGGATACTAAGGAGGGGTTAGATATACTTACTCCAGATAAAGTTTTTTCTAGGTCACTCTTATTCGTTGGGTTCACGATGGTAATGCTAAACATACTGACCGTGATGGTAACACGAACTAGGCTCTTATTTACCTAAACTAGGAGCTGTCATCGAGTACAAGGTTTGAGATCATTCTATGATTTCAATTTCTTCCACGCTAAGGAGGATCCCACATGAAGATGAGTTATGGATGAATCTTATGTTAGGGTTAACTGTTGTGGTTAGATTTCTTTATTACATTTTCAAGGTAAGAAACACAACACCAATTATTTAATCATCTATTACACACTAGAAATGTATTGAAATATATTAAATTCACATTTATTTAACATATATATATATATATATATATATATATATATATCAATCCTTTTTACCACACGTAACTACAACTCAAAATTGCACCTATGATTAAATGTGCATTTCCCAAGGTATCCCTAAAACTAGCATCTCATGCATATTACCAAATTTCAAATATAAATTTTTTGTAAGATGAGACTACATTATACACATATTCATTTTGCAATGACCTATATAAATTACAATAAAAATTAATGAATTACACATCGCCTTTTCGACATCTTTCTTACATCCTGCAAAACCATGTGAGCATGAAATCAGTGATAAATCACTGGCATGAAATCCACCATAATCTAACATAATTAATGTTTTTTAGCTCCCCATTTACATATAATAATAATTATAATTTGCATTTGAAAGAAAAGGTTTAGAAACATGATTTCATTTCCATTTCATTTCACTTCATTTCGTAATCAAGGAGAGAGAAAGAGAAAGGAGGGAGAGAAACACTATTTTGTCAAAAGTTCTATTTCACACAAGTTACACCATGGATATTTCAAACAGTTATCTACATGTTTCAAAATTTTCCACGGTGGTTTGGGAATCCGACAGGGTCCTACAACTTTATTTTTTATTTCATTTTCCTACTAGCTACAAAAAATATTCAAATCAATCTCAAAGGCTAAGAAACCACTTCCAAACGTTGTCTTCTGATGAGAAAACACACCAAAGTTAAAAAAATTCTACATGTACACTTATATACCAAGAGTTCAAAGAAATTGACAGAAATTTAGAGCTAGCGAATGGTTTATGATTGGCGTCTAGTTTTCTGGGACCATTGGCCGTAACTGGCCTGGTTACAAACAATCAAAAGTAAGCTCGAGGGATAAGAAAACCATGTCCAAAACTAAAATTCGATGGATGAATGCATCACGATAAATTTCCTATGAGTTCCACCATATATGGGGAATTCATCAGAGTCATTAGGATTGGAAACTTGAACACAGTTTTCAAATGGTGACATGAATTCTTAAGCCACCGGTCCTAATTGGTCTAGTTTAACCTAGTCAAAATTACGTCGAGAGGCCTACAGAATGACCTTGCCAAACTATACAGAAAAGTGTTTTTCCCTAAACTAAAAGTTCCATGTAATTTTCTAGTAAAAAAATTCTAGAGGTTTGCGAAGAAGGATTATAATTTCTCTATCCAGGTTTCAAATGATGGTTCAAAACAAAAGCCAACTTTCTAGATTTAACAGCGTCCTTCCACTGCAAAACAGTGAAACAGGGCTCTTATAAGGGCGTAAAAAAAATCACTAATGTTCATTCGGGGTCAAACTAAAGGTTAAGGTGTCTCCCCACATAACAAGGTACATGAATGAAGCTTAGCATCCCATTTTCAGAGTTACAAAGGGTACTTAACGAGTCTCCAAAAAATGCAAATTTATCTATTTTAATAAGGGAGCGGTCAACTCACTTACAGAGAACTCAACTTCAACCTATCAGTTTTTTCAAGAGTTTTTTATTTAAAAATCATCTCAAAATGATAGTTTGAGTTAATGCTTGTCTACCTAGGAATATTTTAATTGCGCAAGCTAAGGTATGACATATTTTTGTTTTGAAAACAATTTTATTTAAAACTATCAATTCTATAATAATGCTACATTTTAAAATTTTATTTCTCTGCAAATGAAAAACTAAAGAATTAAAATTATGAAAGATAGGGAGAGATGAACATGCTTGGAATTCATCGACAATAGAATATAGGCAATTTTTTTTTGTGTTCCATGAGCTGGTTATAGTTGCTAGCGTGGTTTCAAAGCCATTTTCACCAAGCCCATCTCGTATATCTTACCGACACATAGTTGTAAGGTAAGGGGATCTATTTTTTTACTAACGTAAGGAAACCATAGATACTGTGCTTAATAGCATTCTTGTAGAGATAATTAGTATCTATTTGCTACAAAATCCATCAACTCATTTGTACATTTATAAGATAAGCTTTCATTTTTATTATACCCACATGCAAGACATCTGTGCAGAAAATCACAAGCCTCCTCATTTGAGAACACAACCCATAGCCCATCACTAGCTGAAATGAGGCATTCATCTTCTTTTGCTCATTATGTGAAAGTAACTTCAGGATTAGGTATGATACATGGCTTCAAATAGTGGTCACCAATTGCCATTGACAAGGCCAACACTCTTAGAACATGACACCCATTCCACCATATGACCTTTCCCCCTATCGCCTCAATCATTTCCATCTCATACTCTCTATTAGATTTGTGATCAACCGAACTTGGAACATCCTTTCCTGCATGAAATAAAATTGTTCTTGAATCTCCACAATAGGAAATAATGATTTGACATGAACCAACGACAACAATGAAAACAGTCATCCTAACAATTTCAGGGGCCACAGTCTCTGATAAAAACTCCATTTGATCTTCATCTTCACACTCATCTCTGCTATCGAGATGCTTTCCAACCTCAGCATCCACCTTATTGAATCAAATACTTAGCCCTTTCCCATCGCCTTTTCCAACTTATATTGCCCTCATCAAATCTCGATCTCTCTGGACCCTCCCCATTCACTACCATCTGTAACTCATTGATCAGTGTCTGATGGAGGTGGTCTTTACAGAAGTTGGAGGCCTGGACACCTCCATGTCCATCATAGGATGTAAAGAAATGCAGTGGAGAACCTTCACTAGATTTTATTTTTGTGAATACCTAGAAAAGTGAGCCCCAACAACTCCATGGGGAAGAGAAAACAACTTGGGCACAGGTGCTATGACATCCTCCATCTCTAGTCTATTGTTGGGCATGGAAAATATACGCCCAAAGAGGAACTCGGTTACTATACACCAAACAATTGATTCCTCAACTTATTTTTCCATTGTTGTAACTATCCAATCACTGTTAAATATGCAATGCTAACTTGGGTTTCTGTGTGGTTAAGGAACCTGGATCAAAATTAGAGTGGTTTTATTATCATGTAAGGAAAAATGATAGGTCTGAATGGCCATTAAGGGTGCCCATGTCCCTTGTCATCCCACCTGCAACACTCCACCACCCTCAACCAATGCATTTACACACTTGTTTATATATATATATATATATATATATATCTTTAATTATATGTTACTGTTACTTTACAATTGGCACTACATCGAACATATTTACACAACGATGACCACATAGAAAACAAGGAAACATTCAACACCCATCAAGGACAGTTCACTTTTCTCTTTGACAAGGCACTACAAAAAGGACCAATCCACAAATACATAGTTACAGTTCAGTACACCCCACGGTGTAAATTCTTTCAAGGTTATGTATTCACTAAACACATCTTACAAGACTTGACTATACGATCTAGGAGATTTAGGTTTGATTTGAGCATTTCTTCTTACAAAGGTGAGCTTATTTCTTTTATACTATTGACTAATTAGCTTCAGGACAAGTTTTCTGAACGAGGTTCAACTAAAGACTGGCAAAACTAGCTAAATTCACTTGATTAAAAGGGACACCTTCCATCTCTTACAAGGTTACTTATGCATACCTGTAACACTCGCTAAAATCTCCCACTTGAGACCCATGGACAACCTAGGTTTAGTTACAAAATTATGGAATAATTTATTTTTTTAAAGTGTTAACAACCAAAGTCTCAAGGACAATTAAATTCAACTAATAACTTTTCCCATTATAATAATGACTAATTCCACATTATAAAGCAACAAGTGTAATAAGTCCACACCTAGCTCAAATATCCTTAGGGATTAATTTAATCACTGATTAGATTGACATTTTAGCTAAATTTTCCCGGATTAAAATTTTAGGGTTAAGGGACCAAAATAATTAAATACCTAAGGTATTTAATTCCACAAGATCTAAGACAAGAGCAAGGTTTAATTATAGTGGGGGAAAAGAATACATATTTAAAATCATCAGAGTAAAATCTTACTTACCCACTCCCAGAACTCGGTTAAAGATTCAATTTGATTTTTCCCATGATTAATGTAATTAAAACTTCTTGAAAACATTCCCATTAGATAGGGAGTTTCTTCACCTTCTCGGTGATATAAAGAAGTCCTAACTCCTCATATTTCTCAAGTTATGAACTGATGGAACTTGGGGTGAAAATTTTCCCAAGAGCGGGCCTACGGGCCTGGGGAGGAAAATTTTCCCCAACTCGGGCCTATGGACTTCAAAGAGAAAATTTTCCCAGAGGAGAAAAGTAGACCAACGGAGCGGGGAAGAAAACTTTTCCCAGACGTGGGCCGACAGAGTGGGGAAGGAATTTAGCGTTTTTTCCCTTTTGGGACAAAGTGAATTTTACACCCGCACCTCCATCAATGCCTAGGGAGGCCACATGGCAGTTCCTTATTGGCTACGGGTCAGTAGGTTGGTGGGGAACATTTGTAAAATTTGACTATTCGAAAGGAAGGGCAAAAAGGTTGAAATGAACCCGCGCCTCTGCTGACGTGAGAAGATGCCACAAGTTAGCCAACCATTAGTTGCAATTCAGCAGGCCAGTGGGGATTATTTAGAATTTTTCCCAAAAAAATTCTGAAGCATTAAGGCTTAAAAATATCCGCTCATCCACTGACACCTTGTGAAGCCACGTGGCAGCCCCTAATTACCTACGGGTTGGCGAGGCTGCGGGGAAAACTTACAAATTTTTCCAAATCTATTTTTGAAAGTGCTTAAGGTTAAAATCGATCTGAGCCTCTGCCGACGCCCAACGAAGGCACGTGTCGATAAATGCTTGGTGGCGGGGCCGCGGAGGAAAAATTACCAAATTAACTTTTTGGACTTAGATCATTTTTAGACAAAATGAAGGCTTGTGGATTAACAAAGCAGCGGAAAACTTCATGACTTTGCACATTTTAGGCAAGAAACAAAAAAAAGGAAAGTTTTAGCCCGCAGGTCCTCCCAAGAATATTTTATTCATTTAAAATTTAACAGTTAGATTATTTTGAGCCCAAAATGAAGTAAAAAACTTTAGAAGGCCATAACTTTTGATTGGGAACTCGGTTTTTGGAAAACAAGAACTTTCTAGAAAGCTCTCAATGTCCTCTTTTCACAGCAACCTCAGGAATTTTATTTTGATAAATTTTAAAGGGTAAATTTTGAGAAAACGTATTTCTGTCACTTAGAAAGTGAACTGGTATTTTTAACTTATCAATTTTGTTCAAATTTTTCGTTAATTCTTTTTCCACTTGCCAAACATGCATGGAGTATTTTAATTGGAATATATTATGATGTATTTCAAGGTTAAGTTTTCTTGATTGATTTGCATTCAAAATTTATCAATTTTATACAGCAAGAAGTCTGCAATTTTGCCTTTTTCCAATTTGAAAGGTTCTATAAAATTTTCATAATTATTTTGGTATGTTTGGGGTCGTTTTGACCTTACAAATAAAATTTGATATTTCATTTTGTCTTTTTGATGTTGTATGGTCATTTTGATCAATTTCCAATTAATAATTGTCAGTATGAAAGTTATCTAACAGAGTTCAAATTTGAATATATTTATTTTCATTTGCCAACTTTAAACTATGAATTCATTCCAACCCAATCTAACATACTAAGTTGACTCAAGCAAAGTATTCAAATGCCAAATTACAATTCTGTTTCTGAAACATTTATTTAAAAAAAAAAGAGTATTATGACATTTCTCCATACATATTCACTTTTTCATCCTTCCAACAGAATTTCAAAATACATTCAACAATCAGATTTCAATACCCAATAATGCCATTTGAGTAAAGTAATACAATCCTTTATTGATTCAAAGAGATACCTTTACAATTTCTTCTTTTATTCCTCAATTATAATATACTAAATATGATTTCTTTCACATTATTTCAAAAGTAGAAAAATAGAGTATATATCTTTCACAATTCAATTTACAACTTTCATAGCCCATACAGACCATCTTTCCATCACATATAATATACAAGATCATCCACTTCAAGTGAGAAAATTTTACATTAAGAAATTATCTCAGCAAGGACTTTCAAACTATCTTCTTTCTCAGTTCCAGAATAGCAGTATGAATTTATAGCATTCTCCAATTTGGTCACAAAAAAACAGGGGAAAGGCAACGCTCTCCACCCAACCAAGACATCCAATGAAAAGGGAGAAGCCATCCTTCTTCATTGGCCCCCAAGCCCCAACCACATTGCAATAAGAATTTTTTTTTTTCAAATCATGGCAACAATAGGCTTCTACAACACAAAGATATATTTCTCATTCAAAACACAGTCCAAAACAAAACTGCAGTTTGCTAACATAGAACAAAAAATCAAACAACACTCAGGCTTCATCATACAAGCCAAAGGAGCAAGAAACTATGGGGGATGTTGCTTATGCCTCCCAAAGGGGAAATGGGTATCAACACCTAAGAACAAACCACCAAAATATATACCATTTCAAATATCTGACATGCCCTTATGCCTCCCCCAATTACCCCTTATTCCTCACCTTTCCTTATGCCTCCCCAACCTCTTATGACACCCCATAACGAGTAACGAAATGTAAGCTATTTCTTTGTAAGGTGGAACCCAAATCCCAACTCCCTTCACACTTATACCTCCCCAAAACACTTATGCCACCTAAAAAATGCCCCATAGTCTTCTCCTACACCATCCCTAGGCCATCTACCCAACCAACCAACAAATAAAACAACACATTCAAACATTCAACCATTCACATATGGGTGACTAAACCAAGTTGGGGGGCCAAAAGGGGGTCTTAAGTGGATGCATTTATGAAAAAAAACTTCAACTTGTACAAGTTTTTTGAAATAGTTACACTCAAAATTGGAAGATGTTGTAGAAATATGAATCATAGCGTTTTGAGTCTAGTTTCTAAGCTAATAAATTTTATTGAAAACAGATAAGTTTAAGTGGGTCAAACAACTAAAATACCAACAGATGGTCCTGTTTTTGTTAAAAAAACATAATAGAGTGACTTTTGTTCCCCCCACCATTTTTTGAGCACCATTTAGTATTTTTGAAAACCCTTTCGTAGAAAGATAGCTAAGAGCATCTAGTTTGGGATCCATTTTTAAAGATTTTTTAGTGAATATTTTTTATTTATGACTTTTCTAGTACAAAAAATTTATGTTTTGAAAAATAATGGAGCTCCGACAATGCCCCCCGCCACCCCCCCGCTAAATACCTCGAAAAATATTGAAAATTAGATTTTTTTTTTGAATATGTATAGAATTATGCCTAGTTTGGGCTAGTATAATTTTTTTTTAATTTCGATCATCCAAAAAAAGATACACCATGAAAGATAAACATATTTACACTTCAAAAAATCGCTATAAAAAGTCATAGTTAGAAAACAAATAATATGGAAACCTTATATTAGTCAGAAAATTTGAAAATTTGTATTTTTAGAAAGAAGACACTTTGCTCTATGTCGTGCTATAATTTTTTTTTAATGGATCGATTGTTTTATTTTGATTTATCATAGAAGAAGTGTCACTTTTACATTTTCTTGTAAAAACTCATTATTTGTTGTGTTTGTGTAGGTCCATCCCCAAGCCTTGAGGCATGGCTTGGGAAAAGAGAAAACAAAAAATGTGTACGCGTTACATAACACGTACGTGTTTTGCTTTGTTTTATATATTGTGGCCCCCAACGCCCCTTTCATCTCTTTCACGGGAATTTTGCAAACATTCTGTTTTGTCTGCAATATTCTCTACATGCTTGCATGATTTTTTAGTATTTCATTTTGTCCCCTACCCCACTAGTTAATTTTTTCTAATCATGGGTGATAAACATCGAGCTAATGACAAGAGGAAAGTCAAGAATAAGATACCAGAGCAATTGGAAGAGAAGAGAATGCAAAAACTTTAAGCAAGGAAAGGTACATCTGCTATATCAAATGTAGCTAATGTATTAGAAAATTGGGTTGAAATACATAATGAAAATGTAGAGAATAATGATTTTGCAATGAATAATGATATTGAATTGAGTGATAATGTTGGTATGGATGAAGAAATTTATATGAATCCAATTGTTGAACCCTTACTTGAGAATCCAAATGTTAACCCTGAAATTTGTATGAAAACACTGAATGAAGAAAGTAACCTTGTAAACGAATCTTCACCTCTAAGAACACCTCCTTCCATTTCATGAAGAAAACCAATTCACTTAATTGAAATTGATGAAAACATTATAAAACCAATGCCTAACAAAATGTCTGAAAGAAATGTGAGAAGAAAAGCTAGTGGAATTTGGGATAATTACTTTGAGAATTTGAATGAAACACAAATATGTCAATTATTTGTTTCATTGATGAAATTAATTAAGATGAGACCTATAATGAAGACCCTGGGGTTAAGAACATCCAATGTTGTTGATCAAAATGCATCAATTGTTGAAAACATACATAAAGCATACCAAATTGTAGGTGGCAAAAGACGCACCAAAGATAGTAATGCTACACGACGTGCACTGACTAATTATATAGTAAGTAATAAAATAGTTAATAAACACTTGATTAGAAAAACAAGCAGTTCGTTGAAGCTAAATAGAAAAACAGTAATGAAATCACTAGAGAGACGTAAACGTCTTGAGTTAGTCAATAACACTGACTATTGGGCTTTCTCTAGTAGACTTCCACGAAAAGACAATAATACATCTGATATTCTAAAAGAATTAATTGTAAAATTTTGGAATGAGAACACAAGGGTGTCACTGAATAGAAGAGATACCATAAAAAGAAGAATAGGTTCTCGTAATTTTGAATTATGTGTAAAACATTTCTTAGATATGACTCAAACATAATTGTTCTCTAAGTTTAAAAATGAAAATCCACAAATTAACATTAGCCAAAGATTCTTTAAAATGAGAAAACCCTTTTATGTGAAAATCAATCACTCACGTACCACTTGTTGTTGCAGGCATCATGTTGAATTTTCAATGCATTATGATGTTTTTTGTTAAATACGTAGTGTTTTGCATACTGACATCATGTCTTAGGAGTGTGGAATAAATTTCCCACAAAAATATTCAAGGGTATTTATTCCAACAATATTTTGTGAAAAATCAACAAGACAATTTTTTTATAACAAAGCATGTTTGGATGGAACAAGCAATGTATGTGGTGGCTTGCCAAATTTGAAAAGTTGTATCCATGAGAAGAGTACGTATTCAATAGGAAAATAATTGGTTGATTTCACCACATATAAATTGGTGGCATATCAATTAAAATATGGAAAAGAAACTAAGAGGCATGAGCTTATTACAAAACAATTACCTATATCAGAATATATGGTCAAATTCAAAGGAAAATTTTTATGAGTATGCAAGGCACACACATAGATCTTGATGGTTGGATGAACAATTCAAGATAAGCAAGGACACATTCCCACTTGGTACTATTGTTTCAGTAGTTGACCTCATAGAGAATTACACATTGTAGCCACAAATGGAAGTTCAGTCTCAATATTATAACTCAGTGCAAGTTTCTATTTTCGTGCATATAACATTCATGCTTTCTCTTGAAAGCACTGAGAAAGATCGAAAAATATTAAGAGATTATCATTTCTACATCAGTGATGATCGAACACATTCTACAGAATATGTACAAGGGTGTTTCCAGGTGTTTTATGCGAACTTGAATGAGAGGAATATTAGTTTTGATCAACATTACATTTCATTGGACAACTACACATCACAATTCAAGAATGTATGGATGTTTTATTGGCTAAGTAGGATGTAAAAAGAAACAAATGTACAACATATCTGGAGTTTTACTGAGGAAGGGCATGGAAAAGGAGAGCATGATGGTGCAGGAGCATATGTGAAAAGAGAACTTGCAATAGAAGAGTTCAATTTAAAGGATGGTGCTAAATTTACAGATGCAAAAAACATTGTTGATTGGTGTGTCAGGAATATGGGCCATGAATCTCAAAAGAGATCAATAGTTCGTAGATATTTTTGGTTGATAGAGAAATAACATCTGACAAAATTTGAAGATTGTATGACAGTTACAGGATCAAGTGATATGCACTCATTCCGTAGTTCAGAGACAAATGCTTGGAATATTTATACTAGGTGTATGACATGTTTTTGTATATCATGCATTTATTTTATGTGGAATGAATGTGAGTCACAGCAGTGGGTGGATGAGTGGACATGTAGACCTCTAATTCCACTCGACACACATCAAGTTCCACAAGCATTACAACTTGTAGGGTCTTCAGATCAAATGACAACATCACCTGACTTTGACCAAGTCTCTAATTTAGTGCAACAAGGTACATACATATATGTACATGCCATGTTTTAGGTTTATAAATTATTAAATGGTCAACTCTTAATGTATTTATAAGTTATATGAACATTTTTACTTTGTGATACATAGGGCATGTTTTTGCAGTTATTGCAACGGAATTTAATGAAGAGGGAACATACTACTTCTTATCTTGTTGTTTATAGGGGAAAAAAAATTGACTTCCACAGTCATTGATGGTGAAGACCTTGAGTATCCCACTGGATCAGTGGTAGTCACTAGAACTTGGCTTCGACGATATCCTATAAAAAAATCAAACATTTGATTATTTGAAGACTATGAAGTACATCGGAAGATGCTTCACTATTCACATTTGGTCCTTGCAACAAATATTAAATTGCTCAAATATCGAGGTCGACCATCAAACAAAATCTATGGAAGGTTCGTGAATCAAATCATGAAGCAATTCTTACTACTGTCAAGAATAGAGTTGATCCCTATGGTTCATTGGATTGAATTTGCAAAGGTATTTTCTTCATGAATTTAATTTGAATATTTACTTAAATGATTTTGTTTAAATTTTGTATGATTTAAAATTCTATTTAATTACTTAGTAACATGTTTATGTAGGTTAGTGGTGCTAAAAAATCTTCCACCTTCACGTGGTTAGCACTGTCAGTAGAGAATTTATTATTCTCGAAGCCAAGTGAAGCTAAGAAAAATTAAAAATTAGAAAGGAACAACAAACAAAAATTCTCATTTCGCCACCTATATTGTCAAAATATCTTATTAAAATTCTCATTTCACCACCTATATTGTATGAACCACCTATATTATTCAGGTGATAGGAAATGAACAACCTTACACTGACTCAGTCTGAATGGAGATGGAGAAAACCGTGAGAGGATTTTGTAGAGGACCCCACCATGGAGGTATTGGATTTGACATGATGTCTCTAGGTGCCACAGAGTTTAAGAAATCACCCGTAGAAGATATGTCATGTTTGGGCCTCAGGGCTCTTAAGTGACTACACTCAAACAAGGTAGCCCGAAAGCACAGGGAGTGTAGGGAACCAAACTGAAGCCTCTAATAGTGTTCACTAGGCCACCTCGACGTGTTGGCATAGTTGATTTGGTCCCGTGAACTTCCGTTTGAAAACTACATCCTCTAGCAACCCTACACTGACTCAAACTGCACTATTTCTCACGCTTGTAAACAATAGCACATCGAGAGAACTAGATGGAGAAAGAGAAAACTACGAGAGGATTTTGTAGAGGGCACTGATGTGGAGGTCTTGGATCTGATGAGACATCTCTAGGTGCCACAGAGTCTAAGAAATCACATGTCGAAGATATGGCGTGATTGTGCCTCAGGGATCTTAAGGGACTACGCTTGGACGGGGTAGCCTGAAAACACGGGGAGTGTAGGGAACCAAAAAAAATCCTCCACTAGCATTCACCCAGCCACCTCGATGTGCTGGTGTAGTTGGTTTTGTCCCACGAGATTCTATTTGCAAACTACAACGTCTAGAAGCCATACACTGACTCAGACTACACTATTTCACGTGTTTGTAAACAATAACACAACGAGAGAACTGGATGGAGAAGGTGAAAACTGTGAGAGGATGTTGTAGAGGGCCCCGACATAGAGCTCTTAGATATGATGATATGTTTCTAAGTGCCATGGAGTCTGAGAAATCACCCGTCGAAGATGTGACGTGTTTAGGCCACAGGGCTCTTAAGCAACTACGCCCGAACGAGGTAGCCCGAAAACAAGGGGAGTGGAGGGAACCAAAATAAGGCCTCCACTAGTGCTCACTAGGATACCCTGAGGTGTTGGTGTAGTTAGTTTGCTCCCACAAACTCCTGTTTACAAACTACAGCCTCTGGCTGCCCTACACTGACTTAAACTGTATTATTTCTCGTGTTTGCAAACAATAGCACATCGAGAGAACCAGATGGAGATGAATAAAAATGTGAGATACTTTTGTAGAGGGCCCTAATGTGGAAGTCTTGGATCTGACAAGACATCTCTAGGTGCCACGGAGTCCAAGAAATCACATGTCAAAGATATGGCGTGATTGGGCCTCAGGGCTCTTAAGGGACTACGCCCGGACGAGGTAGCCCAAAAGCACAGGGAGCGTAGGAAAGAAAAAAGAAGCCTCAAATAGCATTCACCTAGCCACCTAGATGTGTTGGTGTAGTTGGTTTGGTCCCATGAGCTTTCGTTTGCAAACTACAGAGTCTGGTAGCCCTACATTGACTCAGATTGCACTATTTCACGCGTTTGTAAACAATAGTACAGGGAAAGAACCAGATGGAGATAGTTAAAACCACAAAATAATTTCAAATAAGGCCTTAACATGGAGCTCTCAAATCTAACGAGATGTCTCTAGGTTCCATGGAGTCCGCAAAATCACCCGTCGAAGATATGACATGTTTGGGTCTTAGGGCTCTTAAGAAACTACGCCCGAACGAGGTAGCCCAAAAGCACGGGGAGCGTAGGGAACCAAAAAAATCCTACATTAGTGTTCACTAGGCCATTTGGATGTGTTGGTGTATTTGATTTGGTCCCACATGCTACTGTTTGTAAAATACAACATCTAGTAGCCCTATACTGACTTAGACTACACTATTTTGTGCATTTGCAAACAATAGGACAACGAGAGAACCAGATGGAGATGGAAAAAACTATGAGAGGATTTCATAGAGTACCCTAAGATGGAGCTCTCGAATCTAATGAGACATCTCTAGGTGCCACAGAGTCTGAGAAATCACCCGTCAAAGATATGACGTGTTTGGGTCTTAGGGCTCTTAAGAGACTATCCCTGAACAAGGTAGCCCGAAATCACAGTGAGCATAGGGAACAAAAACGAAGCCTCCACTAGCATTCAACCAGCCACCCTGATGTGTTGGCGTAGTTGGTTCAGTCCCATGAGCTTCCATTTGCAAGCTACAGCATCTGGCAGCCCTACATTGATTCAGACTGCACTATTTCTCACGTTTGCAAAAAATAGCACAGTGAGATAACCAGATGGAGACGGAGAAAACAATGAGAGGATTTTATAGAGATCCTCAACATGGAGCTCTCAAATCTAACGAGACATCTCTAGGTGCCACGGAGTCCGATAAATCACCTGTCAAAGATATGGCGTGTTTGGGGCTCAGGGCTCTTAAGGGACTATGCTTGGACTGGGTAGCCCAAAAGCACGAGGAGTGTAGGGAACCAAAATGAAGCCTCCACTAGCATTCACATAGCCACCCCAATGTGTTGGCTTAGTTGGTTTGGTCCCACAGGCTACCTTTTGCAAACTACAGCGTTTGACAGCCTTACACTAACTGAGACAACACTATTTTGCGCGTTTACAAACAATAGCACAGGGAGAAAACCGGATGGAGACGGTGAAAACCATGAGAGGATTTCGTAGAGGGCCCTGACATAGAGTTCTTGAATTTGACAAGACATCTCTAGGCTCCACAGAGTCTGAGAAATTACATGTTGAAGATTTTATGTGTTTGGGTCTCAAGGCTCTTAAGAGACTACGCCTGAACGAGGTAGCCCGAAAGCACGAGGAGCATAGGGAACCAAAACAAAGCCTCCAATAGGGTTCACCCAGCCACCTCAATATGTCAGCTTAGTTGTTTCATCCCACACGCTACCGTTTGCAAAATACAACATCTAACATCCCTACACTGACTTAGACTACACTATTTCGCGTGTTTGCAAACAATAGGACAACGAGAGAATCGGATGGATATGGAAAAAACTGGGAGTGTCTTTCATAGAGTAACTCGACGTGGAGCTCTCTGATCTGATGATACATCTCTAGGTTCCACAAAGTCTGAGAAATCACCCGTCAAAGATATGACGTGTTTTGGTCTCAGGGCTCTTAAAAGACTACGCCTGAACGAGGTAGCCCGAAAGCACGTGGAAAGTAGGGAACCAAAAAGAATCCTCCACTAGAATTCACCCTACCACCCCGACATGTTGGCGTAGTTGGTTCAGTCCCATGAGCTTCCATTTGCAAACTACAGCCTCTGGCAGCCCTACACTGACTCAGACTGTACTATTTCTCGCGTTTGTAAACAATAGCACAACGAGAGAATCGGATGGATACAAAGAAAACCATGAGATGCTTTTGTACAGGTCCCTAACATGAAGCTCTCAGATCTAACGAGACATCTCTAGGTGCCACGGATTCTGAGAATTCACCTATCGAAGATATGGCATGTTTAGGCCTCAGGGCTCTTAAGGGACTACGCCCGGATGGGGTAGCCCGAAAGTACGGGGAGCGTAGGGAACCAAAACAAAGCCTCCACTAGTGTTCACCCGGCCACCCCAACATGTTGGCGTAGTTGGTTTGGTCCCATGAGCTTCCGTTTGTAAACTACAACGTCTGACAACCCTACATTGACTCAGACTGCACTATTTCACGTGTTTGGAAACAATAGCACTACGAGAGAACCGGATGGAGATGATGAAAACCATGAGAGGATTTCTTAGAGGGCACCAACTTGGAGCTCTCAAATCTAACGAGACCTCTCTAGGTGCCACAGAGTCTGAGAAATCACCTATTGAAGATATGACGTGTTTGGGTCTCAGGGCTCTTAAGAGACTACGCCCGAACGAGGTAGCCCAAAAGCACGTGGAGCATAGGTAACAAAAAAAATCCTCCAGTAGCATTCACCAGGCCATTTGGACATTTTGGCGTAGTTGGTCTGGTCTCACATGCTATCGTTTGCAAAATACAACATCTAGCAGCCCTACACTGACTTAGACTACACTATTTCACGCGTTTGCAAACAATAGGACAACAAGAGAACTAGATGGAGATGGAAAAAATCGTGAGAGGTTTTCATATATTACCCTGACACGGAGCTATCAGATCTGACGAAACATCTCTAGGTGCCACAGAGTCTAAGAAATCACCTGTTGAAGATATGACGTGTTTGGGTCTCAAGGCTCTTAAGCGACTACACCCGGACGGGGTAGCCCGGAAGCACGGGGAGTGTAGGGAACCAAAACGAAGCCTCCATTAGTGTTCACCCGGACACCCCGATGTGTTGGAATATTTGGTTCGGTCCCATGAGATTTCGTTTGCAAACTACAGCCTCTGGTATCCCTACAATGACTCAAACTGCACTATTTCTCGCATTTACAAACAATAGCACATCGAGAGAACTGGATGGAGACAGAGAAAACTACTAGAGGATTTCATAGAGGGCTTCAACGTGGAGCTCTTAGATCTGACGAGATGTCTCTAGGTGCCACGGAGTCTGAGAAATCACATGTCGAAGATAGCTATTGATTGGGACTCAAGGCTCTTAAGCGACTACGGCCGAACGAGGTAGCCTGAAAGCATGAGGAGCATAAGGAACCAAAACGAAGCCTCCGCTAGCATTCACCAGGCCACCCCAACGTGTTGGCATATTTGGTTTGGTCCCACGAGCTTCCGTTTGTAAAATATAGCTACTTTTTGCAAACTACAGTAGGTGGGATTAATAAAAAATAATCAACTTGGCATGTTGTCCTTAAGATTATCCACGATTCTATTGATAACATCACATAGATATTCCATTCCAGTTAAGTTGTGATCCTTCCACACTTCCCATTTTTCCTTTTCTTCACTCGTATCTTCTGTTTAAGTTCTTCCAAATGGTTTTGGGCAATCAAATTGAATCTTTATAACTTTCAGGAGGCATTTCTTCTTGAATCAGAGTGACATCTTCACCTAATTGTTTTTCTTTAGGATGTTCATTGTCATCTAAAGTTGAAGATTGAATATTTATATGGCCTTCGACTTCTTTTTGGGCACAAACAACCTTTTGTAATGTCTAAAAAATTCAGGCTCTTCATTCTCTGTTTGATTGAAGATATTCATTATTTCAAAATTAGCAGTTGGAACATTGGCCCAACAAAACTAACTTCATAGTCTACATAGTTGCACTCTATGGAAAAATCATTGAACATTGGTGGTTTCCTCCACCCGTGCTTTCAGGCTACCCCGTCCGGGCATAGTCGCTTAAGAGCCTTGAGGTCCAATCACGACATATCTTCAACAGGTGATTTCTCAGACTCCATGGCACCTAGAGATGTCTTGTCAGATCTGAGAGCTCCATGTTGGGGAATTCTACGAAATCCTCTCGTGGTTTTCTCTGTCTCCATCTGGTTCTCTTGATGTGTTATTTTTTTTAAACGTAAGAAATAGTGCAGTCTGAGTCAGTGTAAGGCTGCAAGAGGTTGTAGTTTGTAAACAAAATCCCGTGGGACTAAACCAACTATGACAACATGTCGGGGTGACCTGGTGAACACTAGTGGAAGCTTCATTTTGGTTCCCTTCGCTCCCCTTGCTTTTGGGCTACCGCGTTCAGGCGTAGTCACTTAAGAGCCCAGAGGCCAAATCAATAGCTATCTTTTACATGTGATTTCTCAGACTCCGTGGCACCTAGAGACGTCTCGTTAGATCCGAGAGCTCCATGTTGAATTCCTCTATGAAATAATGTCACGGTTTTCTCCGTCTCCATCCGGTTCTCTCATTGTGCTATTGTTTGCAAATGTGTGAAATAGTGCAGTCTGAGTCAATGTAGGGCTGATAAATGCTGTAGTTTGCAAACGGAAGCTCGTGGGACTGTACCAACTACACAACACATCAGGGTGGCTAGGTTAATGCTATTAGATGCTTAGTTTTGGTTCCCTACGCTCCTCATGCTTTTAGGATACCCCATCCGGGCGTAGTCGCTTAAGATCCCTGAGGCCTAAACACCTTATATCTTTGACATGTTATTTCTCAGACTCCATGGCACCTAGAGATGTCTCAACAGATCTGAGACCTCCACATCGAGGCCCTATACAAAAGCATCTCGCAGTTTTCTCCATCTCCATCTGATTCTCTCGTTGTCCTATTGTTTGTAAACACGCGAAATAGTGTAGTCTAAGTTAGTGTATTGCTGCTAGATGTTGTATTTTGAAAACGGTAGCTTGTGCGACCGAACTGTCTGGGCCAACATGTCAAGGTGGATTGGTGAATGCTAGTGGAGGATTCATTTTGGTTCCCTATGCTGCCCGTACTTTCAGGCTACCTCATCCGGGCGTAGTCGCTTAAGAGCCCTAAGGCCCAAACATACCATAACTTCAACGGGTGATTTATCGGACTCCATGGCACCTAGAGATTTCTTGTCAGATCCAAGACCTCCATGTCTGGGCCCCCTACAAAATCCTCTCGTGGTTTTCTTTGTCTCCATCTGATTCTCTTGTTGTCCTATTGTTTGTAAACGTGTGAAATAGTGTAGCCTAAGTTAAGTGTAAGGCTGCTAGATGGTAGCGTGTGGGACCGATCCAACTACACCAACATGTCCAAATGGCTTGGTGAACACTACTGGAGGATTTTTTTGGTTCCCTATGCTCCCCGTGCTTTTGGACTACCTCGTTCGGGCATAGTCTCTAAAGAGCCCTGAGCCCCAAACACGTCATATCTTCGACATATGATTTCTCAGACTCCATGGCTCTTAGACACGTCTCGTCAGATCTAAGAACTCCATGTCAGGGTATTCTTTGAAATCCTCTCGTGGTTTTTTCCATCTCCATTCAGTTCTCTCGTTGTCCTATTGTTTGCAAACACACGAAATAGTGTAGTCTAAGTTAGTGTAAGGCTGCTAGATGTTGTATTTTACAAACAGTAGCATATAGGACAAAACAACCTACGCCAACACATCAGGGTGGCTAGGTGAATGCTATTGGAGGCTTTGTTTTGGTTCTCTATGCTCCCCGTGCTTTTGGGCTACCTCATCTGGGCGTAGTCCTTTAAGAGCCCTGAGGCCCAAACACGCCATATCTTCAACATGTGATTTCTTAGACTCCGTGGAACCTAGAGACATCTCATTAGATTTGAGACCTCCATGTTGGGCCCCTCTATGAAATCCTCTCATGGTTTTCATCATCTCTATCTGGTTCTCTCGTTGTGATATTGTTTGCAAACACGCGAAATAGTGCAGTACGAGTCAGTGTAGGGTTGAAAGATGTTGTAGTTTGCAAACAGAAGCTCGTGGGACCATACCAACTACACCAACACATCAAGGTGGCTAGGTGAATGCTAGTGGAGGCTTTGTTTTGGTTCCCTACACTCCTCGTGCTTTTGAGCTACCATGTTCGGGCATAGTCGCTTAAGAGCCCTAAGGCCCAAACACCTTATATCTTCGACATGTTATTTCTCAGACTACATGGCACCTAGAGAAGTCTTGTTAGATCCAAAAACTCCATGTTGAAGCCCTTTATGAAATCCTCTCTCGGTTTTCTCCGTATCCATCTGATTCTCTCACTGTCCTATTGTTTGTGCAGTCTAAGTAAGTGTAAGGTTGCTGGATGTTGTAGTTTACAAACAGAAGCTCGTGAGACCAAACCAATTATGCCAACACATCGGGGTAGCCAAGTGAATGCTATTGGAGGCTTTATTTTTTCCCTACGCTCCCCATGCTTTCGGGCTACCTCGTCTGCACGTAGTAGCTTAAGAGCCCTGAGGCCCAAACATGCCATATCTTCGATGGGTGATTTATCAGATTCCGTGGCACCTAGAGACATCTTGTTAGATCCAAGACCTCCATGTTGAGGCCCTCTACAAAATCCTCTCATTTTTTTCTCCGTCTCCACCTGGTTCTCTCGTTGTCCTATTGTTTATAAACACGCGAAATAGTGTAGTCTAAGTTAGTGTAAGGCTTCTAGATGTTGTATTTTACAAACGGTAGTGTGTGGGACCAATCCAACTACACCAACATGTCCAAATGGCTTGGTGAATGCTAGTGGAGGATTTTTTTTGGTTCCCTATGCTCCCCGTGCTTTCGGGCTACCTCCTTCGGGCATAGTCTCTTAAGAGCCCTGAGACCCAAACACATCATATCTTTGACATGTGATTTCTCGGACTCTATAGCACCTACAGATGTCTCGTCAAATCTGAGAGCTCCATATTGGGATACTATATGAAATCCTCTCACGGTTTTTTCCATCTCCATTCGGTTCTCTTGTTGTCCTATTGTTTACAAATGCGCGAAATAGTGTAGTCTAAGTTAGTGTAAGGGTGCTAGATGCTATATTTGCAAACATTAGCGTGTGGGACCGAAAAAACTATGCCAAAACATTGGGGTGGTTGGGTAAATGCTATTGGAGGCTTCGTTTTGGTTCCCTACGCTCCCCGTGATTTTGGGCTACCTCATCTGGGCGTAGTCCTTTAAGAGCCCTGAGGCCCAAACACACAATATATTTGACATGTGATTTCTCAGACTTCGTGGCACCTAGAGATGTCTTGTCAGATCCGAGACCTCCATGTTAGGGCCCTCTACAAAATCCTCTCATGGTTTTCATTTTCTCCATCTGGTTCTCTCACTGTGCTATTGTTTGCAAACACGTGAAATAGTACAATTTGAGTCAGTGTAGGGCTGACAGATGCTGTAGTTTGCAAACGGAAGCTTGTGGGACCGTACCAACAATGCCAACATGTTGGGGTGGCCAGGTGAATGCTATTGGAGGTGTCATTTTGGTTCCTGTACGTCGGAAAAGTGACAGGCGAGCGTGAGAATCAACAAGTAACTCTTCCACGTACCCGACCTCCCGAGGTCGTGCCGAGACAGCCGGTGGGGGTAGAATATGCAGACAAACTAGTTAGGCAATCTAATGTCTTCGACACGCACTAGTGGAATTTGCGAATCTAAGGCTAAGAAGGCCCTTCTAACTTGGACTGGTGTGATAGATCGATCAGCGAGGATGACTGCTCGAAGGCTCCAATCAATATCGAGCTCTGGCGTGATTCGATCTATGGGTTGCGGAATACGTGGAAAATGACCTGGGATTGTTTCGTGTATATCTCCTGATAAGGTCATATGGCGGATATAGTTGATTCTATGGATGATTTTCTGGCCTAGTCCAGAATTCCCTAGCTTCGTTAGCCGCTATATCTAGTAAGGACAGTTGTTCGACGATGATAGGTGGAAGTGGAGTGGACTGAAATACTAGTGTGCGTAGGCCAGTGTCTATATCTAACTGACTTGTGGATTCGTTGGGCTGTGGGACCTGTGGATCACAACCATAGACTCTTGGTTGTTGCGGTCCTGTTATGGTCATACGCGAGATCAAGTTCTAATCCCTAGTATCCAGTAATCGTACGCTTTTTCAGCTTCTACGTTTAGAACCAACAGTTGTGCGATCTTCTCAGAATACCTTACAGGCGTTCTTGCAACCTGGATTCTTAAGCTGGTATCTATATCTACGAGGGTGTCTCCAGCGTCTGGCTGTGGAACTAAAGGATCACACTCGAATGTTTGTTCTCTTTCGAGCCCTTCTACAGTCATGTGGATATTTTCTAGGGTAATCTGTAGTTTGGCTGACTTGACCAAAACGCATGTGCTTGGTCGTCTTCTATGTTTAATCCTCTTAACTGTGAGCTGATTAGTTGTAGATCTGCGGTTGTTTGGAATACTTGTATCCTGAGATTTTGGTCTATGTCAACTATTGTTGTGGCTAGGTTTGGTTGAGGCACGATCGGCTCAAATATATATTCCCTGGGCTCTTGAGGTCCCGTGATTGTCATACAAAACAAAATGTAATCTAACTGTAATGAAATAAATTCTAACTATGTGAAATAAATCTAACATATATAACCTTTATCTTTATAAGAAATATTCTAAACAATTCTAAGGAAAACAAACTATTTTAAGCGTATCTAGAAATAATAACTAAACAATAATTTAAAACAGACAAGATAACCGAGTGTGGTTATTTGCCTGTGCAATTTGTAGAATTATTCTAAATAAATATGATAGCCTGTCTAATCTACCTGCAAGATTCTCGATCCTACCTCAGAAGTGAGGAGTGAATCATAGTTTCTCAGAAACTATCAATCCCCACAGCTTCCCTGGCAATATCAAGAATAGAATGAAATGAAATAAAGCGATTAACTACTCTATTTGATATAAATCTGACTAGAACTTTGAAATTTAAAACCTGGACTTCGCAGAACAGTGGCGAATCCGATGGTGTATGTGATCTCATCCCCTCAGTATGATCTTCTCGTTCTTTTGTGTTCACTTGGATCCAGAAAAGTGTGTAATGCTAGCACCGATAGGAGTAGATTTTGGGACAAGGACAGCTCAGAATGCAGACCGAGAATGCGAGTAGGAGAGGGATAGCGCAAGAGTACAGAGCTTGGCTTATGCGATTCCTAGCGGGATTTTACTGCGAGTCATGCAACGTGAAGCGACCAGAACCTTTGACTATCCTATACGAAGAGAAAAACCTGCAACTTTAATGGCTTCCTAAGCTATTTCGTTCCAAAATAAAGACACTGCTTGCACAAGTTGGATATGTGGCTTACCAACAGCTGAATAAAGCTAACCAGGTATACAATGAATTGAACTAAGAACTCTAAGTCACAGTAAAACAAATTTACAGCAAAAGGAATTCAGAGGCAAGCTTCTAACCGGATTGGATGGAGCAACAGCACTGCCTGCACAAGATGGGTCTGTGGCTTACCAACAGCTGAGCAATGCTAAACCAAGTATGAAGTAAACTATGCTATCAATCCTAAGCAAGCTAACCAAAATACTAAAAACCAGAAGACTCTAACAAGGAAAAATGGTGATCAAAACTCCAGCTCAAATTCTTCACACAAACTCAGCCAAAATTCAGACCAAAAATTTTGCATGTACACACACCATGCATTTATAGGAATTCAAACACCCAAGAATCAAAACCAAATTGAACACCTAAACAATAAAACAAAGGAAAAACACTATTCCAGGGGACCAAAAACATAAATGCATGCTCAAGTCGGCAAGGAAAGCTGGTGAAACATGATATTTCATGCGGGTCGCGTCAAAAGGGTGTTTTGGAAAACGCACCCAGGACCGCCACCCTGCTTAGGGCGGCGGTTACAGGACCGCCGCCCTGTTCAGGGCGGTGGTCACGAGACCGCCCGCCCTGTAGGGCGCGGTTTCGTCACTGAAGATCAAAAGGGGCAAGAAAAGAGGGAAAAAGGGGAAAACAAAGGACACGGGGGCTAAGTGGGGTATGCGGGATGTTAACGCATATCCGAAGAGCTCTTTCTGGATCCCAAACACCTTGCGAGGAGACCTGTATCATCATTTGGGCATTTATTACACCGTTCCGCAGTACAGTACCTTACAATTTTGGGTACGTACATATTGCCCCCTCGGAGAAGCGTTTTAGACATGAAAGGGCATAAAACGGTGGGTCCGAGTATGGCAGTCCCGAAATGGGGGGTTTAGAAGTTATACCTTACACGTCCGTGTGTCGAAATGGTGCCATCTGAAATTCCCGCTACCTGCAAAATGAAAAGAGATCTCAAGTGCAGATAGATACAATAATTTGAAAAATAAACGCTAAAATAACAGGGAAAGAGGACGTACCATTTGTGCGGGGATAGGAACTTACCTCCGTCAGCGCTCCAAACCTGCGAAAAAGTCATTTTAAGACGAAATAGAACAATATATATATGAAAGTGGGCCCATTTTCCTATTCATTTGCGCGAGTTGATTTGATCGATTTTGAGCTCTGGGACCCACGGTGATGGTTTCTCACGTGAGTATAGTCGAAACGTCCGCAGTGAGATCGTGATCATGCCTCCACGTGCGGAACGCCACCCCGCGAGATCACAGGTTGGTTTTCTTCAATTTTGCATTTTTCCCCCTTCAAATTTGAAATGGCAAATTATTTGTAATGGGGGGGTTATTTTTGAAAATGTTTGGTTCAAAAGGTCCGTCTAGGGGGGCGCCTACTGGGTAGGCTCTTTTTTTAGCTAAAATGGTCTATTTTTGCGTTTTTTGGATTTTTAGGGTTAAAAACCCGCGCGGGTTTTTCGGACCGCGACCGCCGCCCTGGCCAGGGCGGCGGTTACACGACCGCCGCCCTGATCAGGGCGGCGGTTACACGACCGCCGCCCTGATCAGGGCGGCGGTTACAAAACCGCCTCCCTGCTCAGGGCGGCGGTTTTGCACAGAATGCAAAAGAGCTTGTTTTGGAGACTTATACTTATATTTTCTTGCATTTCTGTACGTTTTTATGATTCTCCCTGCATTGATTAGATACTAACTTGCTCTGTTTTGTGTGTTTTTGGGTGTATGCAGGTGAGGGAGGAGTACATTAGATGGAGCCGGGAGAGAGAGTGTGATTGGTTGCCCGGGGTATTGGATGCCCTTTCGCCAGACGAGGAGGACACGTTGCAGAGGGCCGGCATATTGCGTATATCACGTGTGCCCCATGTCACGCCATCTAGTCACATCCTTTGTGACTTATTTTCATATTGGGATGCAGATCGGAACACTTTCCGACTGCCAGGGGTCCGCGGTGAGTGGACCATCACTTTGGAGGATGTTTACCGTATCCTGGGGGTCCCGATCATCGGGAGGAGGCTCACACTGGAGACAGCTGGGTCCAGAGCACAGATTGCACAGTGGGCAGGTTATATGGGGGATGCAGCTATTTCCACGGGGCCGAAGAAGGGAGTGAGAGTTAGATCCATTCCTTCTTTGCCCATCCCCGTATTTCGACAGGCCATCATGGGGATCCTTGCCTCAAGACTGATCGGGGACAAGGGAGGGGATACATTGTTATACTGCTGGGCCCCCATCATTGCACAGATAGAGGGGCATGGTCGGATATACGCCTGGGGCGCAGATGTTTTGGGGACCACTTATCATGACTTATACAGGGTGGTCCGTTTACAGGGACAGTCTTTGAGCCACCCTACTCTAGTTATGAGTTGGGTGTATGAGCGCTTCATTCCCTATGGCAGAGGCGTGGAGGTGGCAGATCCTGGGGGCTGTGAGGGCAGCCAGGATGGTCAGACATGTCGGTGCTTAGAGCACCTCACCAGCCAGTAGCTTCCCTCACCATAGTAGATATGGAGGCCACACCGTACCAGCTCATGGCCGGCATTTGGGGAGAGGAGGCTCTCACATTGATCTCTTGCTCCACCACAGGGCAGCTTATTGACCATGTGGGATGGGTGGAGGTACATCCTTTCGGCAGGGTCCCTCAGCAGTTCGGCCTCCCATATGTGGGCATGCTTCCTCCAGTGGCACCAGTCTATAGATCAGTCCGGGAGGCTAGAGGGGGGCCTAGAGGCCGTGGTTGGACAGTGGTCACCCCTGGTATTCCTATTGCAGCCAGGGGGATTGTTCGGGCCAGAGGCGAGAGCGGGTGCGCCTCGGGCACCTTTACTTCGGATTACTGCGGGTCCTGCTCATAGCAGCGATGACCCTATAGATATTGACTCTGATTCTGAGGAGTCCACAGAGGGAGGGTCGGAGGAGCAGACAGATGATAGCGATCCTGAGTGGCATGACACCCAGGATATCATGCAGGCAGAGAGGGAGGAGCAGAGTGCAGAGAGAGAGACTCTAGTTTCAGAGGAGCCACTCTCTCAGGGCCGTGGTGGAGAGGACGAGTCCGTTGTGGGGCGTCATGTTGCCCCTACCACAGGAGCAGCCCCTCAGTCGGCAGTGGCATCTGCAGCGGGCGCTGGCCCTAGTGACCCATCTTGGAGGCCCGGTGACCCGAGTAAGTCATCCTCTCTCCCTTTCAGTGTTAGTTTGATTTAGGACTTGTTTCAACTCGTATCTCTCCTTATATTCGTATCTTGTATATTTTAGCCTCTTGCCTAGTTTCTAATTCATCTTTCTTCTTTGTTTTGCAGAGACCGTCGACGAGTGGCGGGATCTAATCCGTAGGGTATGCACTGATTCTCTGATGATCCCTATGGATAAGACCCGTGCGGAGCTATCTGTAGATGCCGGGGAGCCCTCAGCAGCCGGCAGGCATACTGACATCTTTGCTCCCGTTTGGCACGTGGCTAGGATGGTGTCGACTCTCCGTACAGAGTTGGCGGGCTATAGGACAGCCGAGCGTCTTATGAGGAGCCATTCTCATGGCGAGACCACGGCTGCTCCTCGGGACCCTGAGCCCTCCATCCATTCAGAGCGCCGGCGTAGCCGGAGTCCTAGGCGAGGGCTCGCACCTTCAGCGGGATCGCGTAGGGGTTGAGAGGCCACTTGGCTCCTATGCAACTTTTTGTATTATAGATTCTTTTGTGTATTACGGGCTCTTTGAGCGTTTTGACCATGCCTAGTGCATGATGGCATTGTATACAAACATTGATTATTTATATATATGCATTCGTTTTTGGATCAAAACTTTGTCACTTGTGTTTTCCCTTTCTGTTTCCAACTACTTTGTGTATACTACGATGTATGTTTTATATGCTTTCTAGAATGTATGCAATGGAAAACAGATGATGCAAATGTTTGCTTTCTTTTTGTGTTTCATGATGCTGATACATGATATTGTAGATATATTGTGATCTTAAATCTTAGTTTCTGTGAGCAATTTGGATACCTCATGTTTGTTTTGGCAAAGTGATGAAAATAACCAGTATGATGAACAGATTAACTTGCCCCACTCCTAACTCCACGCAACTAGTAAGATGTGAGGGCTCATCACCAAGAGCCAAGAAGGGCGCAAGTTATGAAATATGGTGAAATGATAGTGATGAAAGACAGACGAAGCTTTGGTGGAACCCAATTGAAAACTACAAGCTTACTCTACCTGAATGACTTCATAGTTTTGGATGCAACTTGCTTTGCGGTTTATCCAGACTTAGACCCGTAGATGGCCACATAGTAGAAAAAATCTGGGTTTTAGGATTTTTAACTCTCTTGGAATTTTGAGCATCTGATTCATTCGTTTTTGACTCAAAGTTTGAATAGTTTGTTTATGACCTTTTAACGTTTTGCATTGTCTAGAGGACCCCCTACACTTTGCCCCATGCTACTAGTAAGAAGCGTGGGTTTATCACCGTGGGCAAGGCATAGGCGAGTAAGGGCATTTCCATCCTTTCCCAACCCTACGTCACTAGTAAGAGACGCAAGCTCATCACCGAAGGTTGGTGGGGCAAGGAAATGTGTAAAAATAAAATTTTCTGTTTAATCACTTTTTGACTTGTCTTTTTGAGTAAAATGTCAGTATATGCTTGTTTCCAAAGAGATGTGTATATGGGATAGATGTGACACCATGGAAGCTTCTAGAAGTAGACCATAGGCAAGACACCTATCCTGAGAAGAAATCAAAGCGAGAACAAACTTGCAGATCTTGGTATGGTTACCGTTAGGACTTCGTCATGTTTGATTTTATTTGATAAAAGATTCCAAGATGACTTGATGATACCAAAGATGGAGAGGTATGATTAGAAAGTTTTGTGCCAACAACATCATGAGTTTGTAATGAATTACTTTGAGAATAGATTCCTTGATCACGATTTGTGTAAGAACAAGTGGACAAAATGATCCTAATCTATATGGAAATGCAATGTAGATAGTTATATAGGCAGCGCTTGCTACTTATGCATAGAAATGCTTGAGGTGCAGGGAATTGACTGTTTCGCCAAATTCCTCACCTTCTAACGTACATAGGAGATAAGTACCATTCCCGTAGTCCTTCATGACTCGGTATGGGCCCAACCATTTGGGCCAGAATTTCCTTCCTTCGCCGGTCTTCTTGTCGATCCGGTTGTCTAGTCTTAGAACTAGATCACCTTCATATATGTCGCGTTCATAGACCTTCTTGTTATACTGTCGGCACATTCAGTCAGCATAAGCTCTATGCCGCTGTTCAGCATCTAACCTAGTTTCATCTAGGCTTTCTAGTTGGGAGAGATGTGCTTCTCTGTAATCATCTTCATCCAGAATCCCTTGTAGTGAAATGCAGAGACTGGGTATTTCGACCTCAAGCGGGAGAACTGCTTTTGCCCCAAATACTAGCAAGAAAGGAGTTGCTCCTGTTGGTGTTCTTATTGAGGTTCGGTGGGCCCACAAGGCCGGATATAACTTCAACTGCCAATCCCGCTTGTTTTCTTTCACTGTTTTAAGGAGAATTGCTTTCAGCATTTTTGTTTGTTGCTTCAGCCTGTCCGTTAGCTTGGGGATAATACAAGGAAGCCGGTATGATGGCTTATTTTGAACTTTACCGCATAGTTTGCGGACTTCTTCATTTTTGAAAGAAGTTCCATTATCAGAGATAATGATTTGTGGGATACCGTACCTACAAATGATTTGATTCAAGATGAAACTTAGCGATCACTGAGCCAGCTACAGTAGTAAGAGGCATAGCCTCTACCCATTTGGTAAAATACTCAGTGGCCATGATTATAAAATTATGGCCGTCTGTGGATGAGGGAGAGAATTTCCCTATTAAGTCTAGGCCCCATGTAGAAAAGGCCATGGAGTAGCGATTGGTTGTAGAGCCTATGCTGGCATGTGGATCTCGTGAGAGAATTCTTGGCACTTATGACACCTACGTGCAAACTCTATCGCGTCATGTTCTAGAGTGGGCCAGAAATATCCCATTCGATGTATTTTTCGAGCAGCGGCATGGCCACTGAAGTGGCCTCCACATATACCGCTGTGGGATTCATGGAGAATCCTCTTGGATTCTTCTGTGTCGGGCACACCTTAGAAGCATTCATCGAATGCTTTTTCGATAGAGCACCTGCTCTATGATGACATATTTAGATACGATTATGCGTAACCGCCTTCTTTGTTGCGGTGTAACTGCCTCCGGGTACGTATGGTCCATGATATAATTAATGATATCAGTGTACCAAGGGCACTCAGAGATAGCAGGTCGAGTTTCGATGTAGTATACGCATTCATCTGGAAAGTCTAAATCTACTAAATCGCCTCCGTCTAATGGGTTGTCAGCTAACCAATCTGCGATGATTTGTCCTTTAACTAACTTCTGGTTTACAAACGTTAATTCGAACTCTCCCATTAAGGTTATAAAACGTCCAACTTTTTTGGACAAGGACCCTTGTGTGAGAAAAGTCTGTAAATGGTCTGTTTTTACCATGACCTTTGTTTCTTGATTCAGCATGTAATGTCTTAAACGTTTAGTAGCAAAGACTATGGCAAGGCATTCTCGTTCTGCCTGTGTATAGCGTGTTTCATAGTCGAGCAATGTTCGGCTAATGAAATAAATCACACGTTCTCTCTTGTCATCGTCTTCTTGGGCCAACATATAGGCCAGCGAGACATCGGTAGCCCGTGAGTATAGAATTAACGGGCGATCTAACTTAGGTGGCATTAGCGTAGGTGGTGATAACAAAAAACACTTAACTACATCAAAAGCTTCATTGCATTCTTCAGTCCAATCGATGCTATAATCCTTCTTGAGTAAATTGTTGATTGGATGAACGGCGAAGCTTAGGTCCGGGATAAATCTCCGGATTGCACCCTGTTTTCTGAGAAATGATCTGATTCCAGATTCGCTAGAAGGTGGGACCATTTCGAGGACAGCCTGAATTTTGGTTGGATCAACATCAATCCCTCGTGATGATATGATGTAACCTAGGAGTTTTCCTCCTGTTACACCAAATACGCATTTCTCAGGGGGTTTAGCGTGAATCATAGTTTCTCAGAACTATTCAATCCCCACAGCTTCCCTGCAATATCAAGAATAGAATGAAAATGAAATAAAGCGATTGACTACTCTATTTGATATAATCACTGACTAGAACTTTGAAATTTAAAAAACCGGGGGACTTTGGGCAGAATAGTGCGAATCCGATGGGTGTATGTGCTCTCGTCCCCTCGTTGATCTTCTCGTTCTTTCGTGTTTCCTTGGATCCATAGAAGCATTTATGTTAGCACCGGTAGGAGTAAGAATTTTGGAGACAAGCAGCTCAGACTGTCAGACCGAGAATGCGAGTAGAAGAGGGATAGCGGAGAGTACAGAGCTTGATTTATGCGCTTTACCTAGTGGGATTTTCATATCGAGTCATGCAACGTGAAGCTACCAGAACCTTTGACTATCCTATACGCAGAGCAAAACAAACCTGTAACTTTAAAATGGGTCTTCCTACGCTATTTCTTTCCAAAATTAAAGACAACACTTCTTGCACAATTGGATATGTGGCTACCAATACAGCTGATAAAGCTACAGGTAAACATGAATTAACTAATAACTCTAAAGTCAACAGTAAAACAATTACAGCAAGGAATTCAGGGCAGCTTCTACTGGATTGTGGGCAAACAACACTGCCCTGCACAAAGGGTCTCGTGGCTACCAACAGCTAGCAATGTTCACCAAACATGAAGTAACTATGCTATCCAATCCTAGCAGCTAACCGAATAACTAAAACCAGAAGACTCTAACAAGGCAAATGTGATCAAAAACTCCAGCTCAATTCTCCACAACTCAGCAAATTTCAGACCAAACTAAGACCATTTGGCATGTCACAAACATGCATTATAAGAATTCCAAACTGGAACCCCAAGAATCAAAAAACACATTGAACTCCTAACAAAAACAAAGGAACAACACTGTTCCAGGGGACCAAAAACATTAAATGCATGCTCACGTCTGCAAGGAAAGCTGGTGAAAACGTGATATTTTCACGTGGTTCTGCTTCAAAAGGGCGTTCTGGAAAACGGCCCAGGATCGCCGCCCTGTTTCAGAGGCGGCGTTTTCTCAATGAAGATCAAAGGGGCAAGAAAAGATGGAAAAAGTGGAAACAAGGACACGGGTGCTAATTGGGGTATGGCGGGATGTTAACGTATAATCCGACGAGCTCTTTCTGGATCTCCGAACAACCTCGAGGAGACCTGTATCACATCATTTGGGCATTTATTACAAATACCAACCCGTTCCGCAGTACGTACCTTACAATTTTGGTTACTTACATCTTGCCCCCTCGGAGAAATCGTTTTAGACATTAAAGGGCATAAAACGTGGGTCCGCGTAAGGTCAAGTCCCGAAATGGGGGGTTTAGAAGTTATACGTTACACGTCCGTGGGTCGAAATGGTGCCATCTCCCGAAATTCCCGCTAACCGGCCTGCAAAATGAAAAGAATCTGCAGTGGCAGTATAGATACAATATTTTAAAAATAAACGCTAAGATAGACAGGGAAGAAGGACGTAGCCATTTGTGTCGGGGATAGGACCTTAACCGTCCGTCACAGCGCTCTAACGCTGCGTAAAAAAGTCATTTTAAGATGAAACAAGAACAATAATAATATGAAATGGCCATTTTCCTATTCATTTGCTGAGTTTATTTGACGATTTTTGAGCTCGGGACCCTCGTCTTTTTCTTTCCATCTCACGTGAGTATAGTCGAAACATCCGCAGTGAGATCGTGATCATGCACCGTCCACGTGCGGACCCACCAGCGCCGCAAGATCACATAGTTGGTTTTCTTCAAATTTTGGCATTTTTCTTCCCCCCTTCAAATTGTTGAAATGGAAAATTATTTGTAATGGGGGGGTTTATTTTTGAAAATGTTTGGTTCAAAAGGTCCGTATTAGGGGGGGGGGCGCCTACTTGGGTAGGCTCGTTTTTTTTAGCTAAAATGGTCTATTTTTGCGTTTTTTTTTTTTTTTGGATTTGTAGGGTTAAAAACCCGCTGCGGGTTTTTCGGACTGCGACCGTGCCGCCCTGGCCATGGCGGATGTTTACAACGACGCCCCCCTGATCATGGCGGACGGTTATGAAACCGCCGCCTTTAAGGCGGCGGTTACAAAACCGCCTCCCTGCTCAGGCGGCGGTTTTGCACAGAAATGCAAAAGAATCTTGTTTTGTAGACTTATCTTTATATTTTCTTTTTTGGCATTTCTGTACTTTTTATTATTCTCCCTGCATTGATTAGATACTACTAAATCTTGCCTCTGTTTTGTGTGTTTTTGGGGTTGGCCATGCAGGTGAGGGAGGAGTATCATTGATGGAGTCGGGAAGAGAGAGTGTATTTGTTGCCTGGGGTATTGGATGCCTTTTCGCCAGACGAGGATGACACGTTTGCATGAGGGCTGGTCATATTGCGTATATCACGTGTGCCCCATGTCACCCCTCTGTCGACATCCGCCTCCTTTGTGACTTATTTTTCATATTGGGATGCAGATCAAACACTTTCCGACTGCCAGGCGGTCCACTAGGTGAGTGGACCATCACTTTTGTGAGGAATGTTTACCGATCCTGGGGGGTCCCGCTCTTTTGAATCAGAGAGGCTCACCACTGGAGACATTTGGGGTCCAGAGCACAGATTGCACGTGGGCGGTGTTATATGGTGGATGCAGCTTTTCTTCCAGGGCCTAAGAGGAGTGAGAGTTAGAATCCCCCCCCATTCCTTCTTTGCCCATCCCCATATTTTCGACGGCCATTATAGGGGATCCTTGCCTCAAGACTGATCGGGGACGAAGGGAGGGGATACATATGTTCTAACTAATAAAGGGATTTGCGTAGCGACGCTTCATCATCTTTCCTCCGTGCATTCACATCCCCGTCTACGCATTCTGTCACTACGGACCTCTTTTGGACCGGGTATGCGTTTTGTTAAGGTTACCTTCGGCCGCATGCATGCGGTCTCCGGTTCCAATTGTAGATTCTCCCTCCCTTATCCTCCTGCTTCGAATTTATTCTGAATTCTTTGTCTTTTCAGCCCCCTCATTGTGCACTATAGAGGGTGCATGGTCGGATATACGCCTGGGGCGCAGATGTTTTGGGGACCACTTTCATGACTTATACAGGGTGGTCCGTTTACAAAAGGGACACGGTCCTTTGAGCCACCCTACTCTAGTTTATGAGTTGGGTGTATGAGCACTTCATTCCTATGCAGAGGCGTGAAGGTGGCAGATCCTGGGGTTGTGAGGCAGGCCCTTGTTGTCAGATATGTCGGTGCTTAGAGTCACCTCACCAGCCAGTGCTTCCATCACCATAATCAGATATGGAGACACGACCGTAACCGTACCAGCTCATGCCGGCATTTTGTGGGACAGGAGAGCCTCTCACACTTGATCTCTTGTCTCACCATATGTCGAGATGCTTATTAACCCTTTTTGTCCTTTGGAATGGTGGAGGTACACTCTGCTTATATCTCATTTTTTTCGTTTCTGGTAGGGTCCCCTCAGCAGTTCGGCCTCGCCATAATTGGGTCCATGCTCTCCTCCATTGGCACCAGTCTATAGATCAGTCCGGGTCATGTTGTCCACGGTATCTAATGTTGGGTCGTCCTCGTTTCCCACTACGGGCCGTTGTTTGGTACAGGTGTACCCTTGGTATTACCCTTCTCTTGTGCACGTGGCCCAGGTCGATTTGTGCGGGGAATTTGATTGTCGGTAGCCAACCGGGTAGAGTTGGGGTGGTGCCGCATCGGCACCTTTACGTTCATATTACTTGCCGGTCCTGCCATGAGCAAGTGTTCTATCCAGTCTACTCACCCCACTATAGACTTCTTGACTCTGCTTCTGTGGAGTCCACCACAAGGGAGGGGCGCCTGCTAAGCCTTTTAGGAGCAGACAGATGATTAGTCGATCTCTTAGTGACACTTGACACCCAGGATATCTAGGCAGGTAAGATGGAGGAGCAGACAGTCAGAGATAGAGACTCTAGTTTCAGAGGATACCACTCTCTCTAGGGTCCGTGCTGGTGTGGAGATGACTGTGCGTTTACGTGCCTGAGGGGTTCTCCCGTCCTGATTCTGCCCCCATTATCCACCACATAAAAAAAGGAGGCCCCCCACCTCAGTCGGCAGCGGCATCTGCAGCGGCGCTTGCCCTAGTGACCCATCTTGGAGGCGCCGGTGACCCGTAAGTCATCCCCTCTCCCTTTCATTCAGTGTTTATTGTGTTACGTATTTGATGTACTTGTTTCAACTGCATCGGTTTTTCGCGTCCTGCTCCTTTAATATTTTATCTTGTCATATTTTAGCTCTTGCCAATAGTTTCTAATTCTCTTCTTCTTTTTTTGCGAGACCTATCGACAGTGGCGGGATCTAATCCGTAGGGTATGCCACTGATTCTCTGTGATCCCTAGGCCTAAGACCCTGCGGACTATCTTTCAATGGCCGGGGAGAATACGCCTCAGCAGCCGACGACATCTGACGTCTTTGCTCCCTCTCCCGTTTGACAACGGGCTAGGATGGTGTCGACTCTCCGTACAGAGTTCGGGCTTACTAGGACGATCGCGATCGTCTTATGAGAGCCCTTCTCATGTCGAGACCACGGTTGCTCCTCGGGACCCTGAGTGGCCCTCGTACATTTCATGTTCAGAGCGCATTTTCTCGGGCCGTACCTGAGTCCTAGCATTGCACTGTCAAGAAAATACCTTCATACGAATCGCATAGGGTGTTGAGCATGCCCTTTGGCTCCTAATAGCTTTTTGTAGTATAGATTCTTTTTTGTAGAATACGGCTTCTTTTGAGCGTTTTGACCATTGCCTATGGCATGAATGCATTGTAATACCAAACATTGAGTATATATAATCATGCTTCGTTCTCGTTTTTTGGACTCACAAACTTTCGCTCACGTTGTGTTTTCCCTTTTACTATATTCCGCTACCTTTAACTTTTGTGTATACTACGATGTATGTTTTTATGTTATTATGAATTCGTAAATGTAGGTAACGGAAAACATATTATGCAATGTTATGCTTTCTTTTGTGTTGTTTTCATGATGCTGATACATGATATGTAGATATTTGTGATCTTACATCTTAGTTGTTCTATTGAGCAATTTGATACCTCATGTTTGTTTTGGCAAAGTTACTTGAAAAATCTCTGTATATAACCAGTATGATGACAGATTACGTACTCTGCCCCACCTTGCTATCCGCTTTCCTCGCACCTCCACCAACTATGTAAGATGCGAGGGCTGCATCACCAGAGCCAAGACGGGCGCAAGTTATGAAAGAGGTGAACCTGATAGTGCATAAAAGCCCACCGACGAAGCTCTTGGTTGGAACCCAAATTGATTTAACTTTCATACAACGATTTAGCCGGTTATCTCTAGACCTCTAACCTGAATGACTTTATTTAGATTTTTGGTCTACTGCAGACTTGCTTTGCCGTTTAATCCTCCACTATACACACACCCGTAGATGGCCCACATAGTAGAAAAAATCTGGGTTTTAGGATTTTTACTCTCTTGGAATCTTTTTGTGAGCAGTCTGATTCATTCGTTTTTCCGATCTTCAAGTTTTAGAATAGTTTGTTTACGACCTTTTCAATCTACGTTTCTGCTTGGTCTTCGAGGGACCCCCCTAAACACTTTGCCCCATGCTACTAGTAAGGAAGCGTGGGTTTTATCACCCAGCAGCTGGGCAAACGGCAAGTTCTAGGCGACGTCAGGTGCCCCCATCTTCCATCCTTATTTCTACCACTACCCTGCGCTACGATCCTCACTACGCGTCCAGGAATGCAAGCTTCTCACCGTAAGGGCCTTGTGGGGTCTTGCAAGGAAATGTGGTTGCATAAAATTCACCCAGTGTCTTGTTGACTCCCTGGGCTCCCCCAGTCACTTTTTGACCACTTGTTGTCTTTTTGAGTAAAATGTCAGTATATGTGCGTTGTTTCCAACAGAAGTGACCTTGAGTGCGTTATACTGGGTATTAGCGTCTTTTTTCAGCTCCCCTATCGTTCCCATGCAAGCCCCGTTTCCCCCTAAGCACAGCCATCCCTAGTCATCATGACATACCCTATCCTGACTTGTTACTGACATCAAAGCCGAGAACAGACTGGCAGATTTGGTATTTGGCTGGTTACGCTGCTTTAGGACTTCGTCATGCCCTTGATTTTATTGAAAAACTCAACCCTTCCAATATAGACCTTGATGATAACCGAAGCTGGAGAGGTTTGATGAGAGAGTTTTTTGTTGCCACACACTATCATTTTAGTTTGCTAATGAATTACTTTGAGAATGATTCCTTGATCATCACGTTTTGGTGTAATAACAAGTGAGACATCAAATGATTCGCTCTATCTCTATAACTGGCACCTGCAATGCTACTTTCTCATCTCCTCTTGTAGTCATCTATGTAAGCGGTGGCGTGTATTTGAGCGGCATCGGTGCACGCCCCTTTGCCTGCTTATTATGGCCACTCTTACCGAAACACTTGAGGTGCACTCTGGGGGAGATTTGACTGTTTCGCGGCCGCCAATTTCCTTTCTTCAACGCTGCTTCCTATAGACGTACATCGATACGGAAGAGAAGCACCATTCCGGTTAGTCACATGCGTCATGACTCGATATGATGTCTCCGCCCAACCATTCTCTTGGTGGCCCTGGATTTCCTTCCTCACCGGTCTATTTCTTCACCATTGTCGATCCGGCTGATCGTGTTCTTAGAACTAGATCACCTTCAATAAATGTCGCGTTCATAGACCTTTTTGTTTATACCGCCTCGGGCACATTCGTAGATCTTTCGTCCGCGCGGTCTTGGGTTTTCCTCCCTTTCTATGACCTTTCTTCTGTTCTTCTTATAGTCCGTTTCGGGTGCCCTCCGTTGGTTTTGTTTCTCTGGCTCCACCAACAGAAGCTCTATGGCCGCTGTTTCAGGCATCTAACCTAGTTTTCATCTAGGCTTTTTTCATAGTTGAGGAGAGACGTGCTTCTCTGAAGACGTCCTTCATCCAGAATCCTTCAGTGATACAATGTCCGGAGACTTAGTGTTATTCTGGACTTCCTTCTGACTTGGCATGTTTGTCTTCAACCTCAAGCGCGTTTACGTTGACTCATTGCTTTCTGCCGCGTGGCCCCACAATACTAGCGAGAAAAGGAGTTGCTCCCGTTGGTGTTCTATTGAGGTTCGCCGGGCCCACAGCCGGGGGATATAACTTTCAAGTTTGCAGACACCCACTTGTTTTCTTTCACTTTTTTTTAAGGAGAATGGCTTTCAGCGTTTTGTTTTGTTGCTTCAGCCATCCGTAGCTTGGGGATAATACTTGACCTTATACGGACGCCACTGCGCTGACTTGACGCCTTTTTTGACTTGAGTCCCTCCCTAAACTACTCTCCCTCGTCTGCATAGGTTTCCAGTGATAACCTTCTCGGGGGGGGCTTGGCATTTGGAAGAAGTTCCATTATCACAAAGATAATGATTTGGCGGGGGATACCATACCTACGAATGATTTGATTCAAGATGAACTTAGCGTCACCCCGGAAAGGCCCAGACTTACGGTAGTAAGAGGCATAGCCCTACCAGACATTTGTTCAATACTCATTTGCCGGATTATAAATTGTGGCCGTCTGTGGATTGAGGAGAGAATTTCCCTATTAAGTCTAGGCCCCATGTAGAAAAGGGCCATGGAGTAGTGATTGGTTGCAGAGCCTGTGCTGGCATGTGGATCTCGTGAGATAATTCTTGGCACTTATGACACCTGCGTGCAAACCTCTATCGCGTCATGTTCTAGAGTGGGCCAGAAATATCCCATTCGATGTATTTTCGAGCCAGTGGCAATGGCCACCGAAGTGGCCTCCACATATACCGCTGTGGGATTCATGGAGAATCCTCTTGGATTCTTCTGTTTCGGCACACCTTAGAAGCATTCCATCGAATGCTTTTCAATAGAGCACCTGCTCTATGATGACATATTTAGATACGATTATGCGTAACCACCTTCTTTGTTGCAGTGTAACTACCTTCGGGTATGTATGGTCCATGATATAGTTAATGATATCAGTGTACAAGGGCACTCAGGATAGCAGCCAGTTTCGCTATAGTATGCGCATTCATCGGAAAGTCCTAATCTCCTAATCGCCTCCGTCTATTGGGTTGTCAGCTAAGCAATCTGCGATATTTTCCTTTAAAACTAACTTCTGGTGTTACCAACGTTAATCTACGAACTCTCCCATTAAGTTATAAAACGTCCAGACTTTTTTGGACAAGGACCCTTGTGTGGAGAAAAGTCTGTAAATGGTCTGTTTTTATACCATGACCTTTGTTTCTTGATTCAGCCATGTAATGTTCTTACGTTTAGTAGCAAGACTATGGCAATGCAATCTCGTGTTCCCACCCCTCTCTCCGCCCCCTCCCCCCCCTCCCTGCCCTGTGTATGCGTGTTTCATAGTCGAGCAATTTCGGCATGAAATAAAATCACACGTTCTCCTCTCTGTCAATCGTCTTCTTGGGCCAACATTTAGGCAGCGAGACATCGGTAGCCCGTGAGTATAGAATTAACGGGCGATCTACCTTAGGTGGCATAGCGTAGGTGGTGATAACAAAAACACTTAGCTACATCAAAAAGCTTCATTGCATTCTTCAGTCCAATCGATGCTATAATCCCTTCTTGAGTAAATTGTTGATTGGATGAACGGCGAAGCTTAGGTCCGGGATAAATCTCCGGATTGCACCCTGTTTTCCTGAGAATGATCTGATTCCAGTTCGACTAGAAGGTGGGACCATTTCGAGGACAGCCTGAATTTTGGTTGGATCAACATCAATCCCTCGTGATGATATGATGTAACCTAGGAGTTTTCCTCCTGTTACACCAAATACGCATTTCTCTGGGTTTAGCGTGACTCCGTATTCTATTAGGCGTGAAAGAATATGCGCTGAGTACTTCGGGATGGGCACGACGCTTCTGGCCTTAGCCAACAAGTCATCTACGTTAGGATTCCACGATTTTATGAATTAAATCGTGAAATATGTATGTCATGGCCCGCTGGTACGTAGCACCAGCGTTCTTGAGACCGAATGGCATAACAGCGTAGCAATAGGTTCCCCAAGGAGTTATAAAGGTGGTTTTAGCTTGATCTTGCTCGGATATTCTGATTTGATTGTATCCTAAGAATCCATCCATGAGAGACAAGAGTTCAAAACCAGCTGTTGCATCAACAATAACGTCTATAGATGGTAATGGGAAGTCGTCCTTAGGGCAAGCTTTGTTGATATCTCGAAAATCTATGCAGATGCGTATCTTTCCGTTTTTCTTGAGAACAGGAACGATATTAGATACCCATTGGGAGTGGTCAACTGGCTTAATAAATCCTACCTAAAGGAGTTTTATTACCTCCTCTTTTACCATGAGGGCTACCTTGGGCTTCATAGGTCTTGATTTTTGCTTAATTGGCTTTGCATCTGATCTAGTGATGAGGTTGTGCATCGCAATGTGGGGTGCGACTCCTGTCATCTCCTTGTAACTAAATGCAAACACCTTCTGATGTTCTTTGAGAACTTGAGTATGTATTTTCACTTCTTCTGGGGTTAACGAAGATCCTAGTTTCAAGATTCTCGGCTCGTCTTCCGTTCCGATGTTGACATCGATTGTTTCTTCGATTAAAGAGGTGTTACCCTCTTCGAACTCAGGTGGTGCTGGAGGTAAATCTATATCATCCCCATTTTCTATTGCGTATATGTTAGGTTCCCTTTGTGAGGGAAGACCGTGACGGGATTTCCGAAGTAGGAAGATGAATGTGGAATCAGCGATAAATCTAGCGTGTGATAAGAGAGATGTAGTGCTGCATAGGCATTTAAGTAATCCAAAGTAGCCGCATCGTTTCTAACATGGTCTAGGATGGTAGATTCACTTCTGTTTGAAAGAGGATTTGTCATTGTTTTTATTAATGGTTCGTTACGAATGGATACTGTGAAGTGAGTATCTTCTAGCTCATTACTTGGAGTGAAGCGTGATGCTGAGGTTGCTATTGAATCGGCGAGAAGATTTTTCTCTCGCGGGATCGCTTCAATGGATATGAAGTTAAACACCTTGCTTAAATCTAAGACAGCGTTTTTGTAGATTTGTAAATGTTCAGCTTTAGTTTCATATATTTCAGAAACTTGGTTTGTTACTAATTGCGAGTCTCCGAGGACTCTGATGTTATCAATACCAATTCTTTTGGCTAAGGTAAGGCCAAGGAGGAGAGCTTCGTACTCAGTGCCGTTATTTGTGCATTCAAAGTTTAACTTAAAAGAGAATGGGAGGACCTTCTCCTCGGGCGAGGTAAGAATTATACCTGCCCCCGCTCCATAACGACATTTAGCTCCATCGAAATGGAGATTCCAATACTTAGCTGGGAGTATAGATGTAGGGGTATTTGTTGCGTTTGCACACTCTACTTCTACCATACAGAGATCTTCTACTGGCAAGGAACCAACACCTAGGGAAAATCCCATGCCTACTGAATCAAATGGTAAGAACATTGGTGAATCTTGTTCTATCAACTCAACGATCTTTGCAGTAGTCCCTAATGATACTGTTTCTTTAGTTTTACCTTTAGGTGTTGGAGTTGTTTTGGCTATGTTGGTAGTTTCGAGATCCGTCGTAGGTATCAACTTTTCCTCTGGCTTTGGGTCAGAGGGTTTATTAAGTTGGTTTGTTGGAAGTTCAAATTCTGAGTGCACCCCTGGTCTTTTCTTTAAATCAGCTAGGTGCAAATCAAAAGGTTTTGGATCACCTTTGGCTACGAATACCTTTCCCAGATGCAAGAATCTTACTTCTTGAAATAGCGTGGAAGGGATTGCCTTCATTCGATGTATCCAAGGTCGGCCGAGGATCATATTATAATTAGTTTCCCGATCTATAATATAGAATTCAGTCAAGATGGTTTTGGGCCCTTAGGTGACCGGCAGTATTATAGTTCCTATTGAAGTGGCTTTAAGGCTATCATAGCCTCTCAAGGTATTTCGTGTAGTATAACAGTTCGTTTCTCCATATCCAAGTTTTTGGAGGAAAGAGAAAGGGACTATGTTAACTACGGCCCCGTCGTCAACCATTGCCCGTTTTACATAGTTATTATAAACCCACACTTGCAAGTGTAAGGCTGGGTCACCTCGGCGTGCGACCTTAGCATCTGTGGGCATTTTACTTATTTCGAAGATGAATTCGACATCCTTGTCCGGCTGCCCCGGAGGATGGATATCAAAATCTACGTGATTTACTTGTGTTTCAGGAGGTGGAGTGATGTTAATTAGATGGCCTAGACCTAATGCTTCTAAAAGAGCAGCTCTATGAGGGGGAGAGTTCTTTAGCAAGTCCAAGAATGAAATGTGTGAAAAGGTCTTTGTTAGATCACTAATTAAATCATAGGCACCGATGGTTTTTTCAATTATTTGTTGACTCCTATCTATCTCTGGCAGATGACTTGGGCTCAGTTGAGAGAAATACTCTCGTGTTCTTGTTATAGCTTTGATAGGTAGTTCAACGTCTAATTCTACCAAACTAACTATCTTAGGTCTTGGTTGAGCTCCCAACTGTGGCGCAACTGACAGATTTAATGAAGTCGAAGCTTCATGATCATTGTTTCCGGTTATTGCACCTTTGTTTGTTCCGGTTGGATTCAGCCTATTGCTATCATGATTTGGGAGCAGATCGTTAAAGATCCTGAGGGGAGCATTCTGAGGGGAAACTGCCCCTGTGAGAGTATTTGGTGATGATGAGACGGGATCTGCCAAAAACAAGTCTGTGAAGAACTGTCTTTGTTCTTCTGGCAAATGTTACATAAATTTATTGTAGTCACAGCACGTTCTAGTGTCGTGACCATGAATTTTATGGAAACCACAATAAGAATTGGGATTATAATTCCCGTTTTGTTGGTTTGGTGTGTATTGCGGCCTAAAATTCCGATCAAACTGTTGCCTATTAGGACCAAAGTTTTGGAATTGTTGTTTTTGGCTTTGACTTTGGTTTTGGTAACCAAATGAGTTTTGGCTTGGCCCTTGTATGGGATTTCACCATTGTAGTTGTTGTTGTGGATGATTAAAATCCACTGTATTGACCGTTGGGGTAAAATTGTTGTTTCGTTGATTGTTTGTTTGTGACGGAGTATTAACAACATTTACCCTCTTGGGCTGGTCGGTTACCCCATCCGTTGTTACCCCACGATTTTTGTTAAGGATTTTGGGTCCTTGATTGACATTTGTGGTAGTTGTAGTATTTTGAGTGGAGGTGATTAACCTCCCATTTGCTCTGTAAGTCTTACGACCACTATCTATTGCTGCTTGATCAATTCGCAGAGCGCTCTCAAGTACCTCATCATAAGTCCTTAGTGGGAACTTCTGGACTTCTTCCTTCACTTCTCTGCTGAGAGAATGAAGGAATAAATCAGATAGTTCCATCTGATCCATGTTTGGAGCACTTGCTGATGAATAAAGAACTGTACGCCACCTCTGGATGAAATGAGCGACAGATTCATTGTGTTCTTATTTGATATGCAAGAATTCCCTGATTCCTGTTCTCAGTAGTTTGTTCATGTCGAAGGCTTTGATGAACTCTGACACGAGTTGTTTAAATGAATGTATGGAAGCCTCAGGTATTCTATAATACCAATCAAGAGTGATGCCTTCCAAGGTTTTGGGAAATATTTTAGCAACAACCCCATCCCAAGGGAGTAATTCTCGTATGGCTGTAGCGTAAGCTTTGATGTGCGCGTTTGGATCTCCCTCGCCCTTGAACTTGGGAAAATCAGGGAGAGGTCTTGGAAGCATGACGCTTTGTGTGGTGAAATCTAAGGGTTCCTTTAGATATTCTGAATATGTCCCTATTGCATAGCTTTCGACCATTGATGGTGGTTGCTGCAGGAGCAATGGCGGAATGGGTTGTTGATATGGCATAACATACGCGTTGGCAGGGGCATAAGGAGGTCCCTGCGTTAGAGCAAACATGCCGGGAGAGGAGAACATATCCACTTGTGGCGATTTTGAATACATGTTTAAGTACGAAGGGGTATTATCCAGGAATGGATTACTCTGTACTAGACCTGGAGGAACAGTGCTAGCGATAACGGGTCTAGTTGGCACTTGTTGAGGAAATTGAGGAGGCATGCCTAACGTGCCTACTCCTGTGAGGAGATCTACTTGGCCAGAGTGGTATGGAGGATTGGAACTCCCCGTTTGCATGAACGGAGAATTTTGATTTGCTTGAGCAAGTTCTAACCCTCTCACTCTTTCTACTAACGTTGAAATGACTTCATTTGGTGAAGTCACGGTACTTTGCCTGAGCGGCGTTTGTTGTGTACCCTGGTGTTGTATAGGCATGTGATAGCCTGTCATGAACTGATTGCTATCTTGCCAAGTTTCTCCAAGAATATTTCCTATAGAGGTATTTTCTTAAAAATGGGTCTCAGGTTGTGCTTGTAAACCTCCTATAGGTGGGTACATACCCCGGGAGCGTTGTTCACTCCTAGGATAAGGTATTGATTGTCCATCGTCTAAGACCAGGTATGGATTTGATTGTCTACTGATATGTGGTCTGAGTAACATTTGAGGAGATGAACCAGATTCTCCTGTAAATGTCATATTCTTGAAACCTGAAGGTTCTGTTTGTTGGGTTTGAAGAGGTTGATCTAACTCCTCGGTTTGAAGAGACAAACTATATCTGGTTCTTGGTGTTTGATTTGACAACTGATTAGTTGAATAGTTGTCACCCCATACTGAGAGTGAGGGTGATGATTCCCTATTTTGTTGGGCATAGTATGCCTCAAGACCCAGGAGGGGTCTGCCATATGCGTCGAATCCCGACATATTCGGGGGGTATATGAATACCTACAGAATAATGGGAAAGAGCGAAGGTGAAAGAGAGAAGATGAAACTTCTCAAAGAGAAGGTGAAATAATTGTTTGATTCACGTCGGGTTCACCAATTTTGTACGTCGGAAAAGTGACAGGCGAGCGTGAGAATCAACAAGTAACTCTTCCACGTACCCGACCTCCCGAGGTCGTGCCGAGACAGCCGGTGGGGGTAGAATATGCAGAAAAACTAGTTAGGAAATCTAATGTCTTCGACATGCACTAGTGGAATTTGCAAATCTAAGGCTAAGAAGGCCCTTCTAACTTGGACTGGTGTGATAGATCGATCAACGAGGATGACTGCTCGAAGGCTCCAATCAATATCGAGCTCTGGCGTGATTCGATCTATGGGTTGTGGAATACGTGGAAAATGACCTGGGATTGTTTCGTGTATATCTCCTGATAAGGTCATATGGCGGATATAGTTGATTCTATGGACGATTTTCTGGCCTAGTCCAGAATTCCCTAGCTTCGTTAGCCGCTATATCTAGTAAGGACAGTTGTTCGACAATGATAGGTGGAAGTGGAGTGGACTGAAATACTAGTGTACGTAGGCCAGTGTCTATATCTAACTGACTTGTGGATTCGTTGGGCTGTGGGACCTGTGGATCACAACCATAGACTCTTGGTTGTTGCGGTCCTGTTATGGTCATACGTGAGATCAAGTTCTAATCCCTAGTATCCAGTAATCGTACGCTTTTTTAGCTTCTACGTTTAGAACCAACAGTTGTGTGATCTTCTCAGAATACCTTACAGGCGTTCTTGCAACCTGGATTCTTAAGCTGGTATCTATATCTACGAGGGTGTCTCCAGCGTCTGGCTGTGGAACTAAAGGATCACACTCGAATGTTTGTTCTCTTTCGAGCCCTTCTACAGTCATGTGGATATTTTCTAGGGTAATCTGTAGTTTGGCTGACTTGACCAAAACACATGTGCTTGGTCATCTTCTATGTTTAATCCTCTTAACTGTGAGCTGATCAGTTGTAGATCTGCAGTTGTTCAGAATACTTGTATCCTGAGATTTTGGTCTATGTCAACTATTGTTGTGGCTAGGCTTGGTTGAGGCACGATCGGCTCAAATATATATTCCCTGGGCTCTTGAGGTCCTATGATTGTCATACAAAACAAAATGTAATCTAACTGTAATGAAATAAATTCTAACTATGTGAAATAAATCTAACATATATAACCTTTATCTTTATAAGAAATATTCTAACAATTCTAAGGAAAACAAACTATTTTAAGCGTATCTAGAAATAATAACTAAACAATAATTTAAAACAGACAAGATAACCAAGTGTGGTTATTTGCCTGTGTAATTTGTAGAATTATTCTAAATAAATATGATAGCCTATCTAATCTACCTGCAAGATTCTCGATCCTACCTCAGAAGTGAGGAGTGAATCATAGTTTCTCAGAAACTATCAATCCCCACAGCTTCCCTGGCAATATCGAGAATAGAATGAAATTAAATAAAGTGATAGACTACTCTATTTGATATAAATCTGACTAGAACTTTGAAATTTAAAACCTGGACTTCACAGAACAGTGGCGAATCCGATGGTGTATGTGATCTCGTCCCCTCAGTATGATCTTCTCGTTCTTTCGTGTTCACTTGGATCCAGAAAAGCGTGTAATGCTAGCACCGATAGGAGTAGATTTTGGGACAAGGACAGCTCAGAATGCAGACCGAGAATGTGAGTAGGAGAGGGATAGCGCAAGAGTACAGAGCTTGGCTTATGCGATTCCTAGCGGGATTTTACTACGAGTCATGCAACCTGAAGCGACCAGAACCTTTGACTATCCTACACGAAGAGCAAAACCTGCAACTTTAATGGCTTCCTAAGCTATTTCGTTCCAAAATAAAGACACTGCTTGCACAAGTTGGATATGTGGCTTACCAACAGATGAATAAAGCTAACCAGGTATACAATGAATTGAACTAAGAACTCTAAGTCACAGTAAAACAAATTTACAGCAAAAGGAATTCAGAGGCAAGCTTCTAAACGGATTGGATGGAGCAACAACACTGCCTGCACAAGATGGGTCTGTGGCTTACCAACAGCTGAGCAATGCTAAACCAAGCATGAAGTAAACTATGCTATCAATCCTAAGCAAGCTAACGAAAATACTAAAATCCAGAAGACTCTAACAAGGAAAAAAGGTGATCAAAACTCCAGCTCAAATTCTTCACACAAACTCAGCCAAAATTCAGACCAAAATCAGACCATTTGCATGTACACAAACCATGCATTTATAGGAATTCAAACACCCAAGAATCAAAACCAAATTGAACTCCTAAACAATAAACAAAGGAAAAACACTGTTCCAGGGGACCAAAAACATTAATGCATGCTCAAGTCGGCAAGGAAAGCTGGTGAAACGTGATATTTCACGCAGGTCGCGTCAAAAGGGCGTTCTGGAAAACGCGCCCAGGACCGCCGCCCTGCTCAGGGCGGCGGTTACAGGACCACCGCCCTGTTCAGGGCGGCGGTTTCATCACTGAAGATCAAAAGGGGCAAGAAAAGAGGGAAAAAGGGGAAAACAAAGAACACGGGGGCTAAGCGGGGTATGCGGGATGTTAACGCATATCCGAAGAGCTCTTTCTGGATCCCGAACACCTTGCGAGGAGACCTGTATCATCATTGGGTCATTTATTACACCGTTCCGCAGTACAGTACCTTACAATTTTGGGTACGTACAGTTCCCTACGCTCCCCATGCTTTAGGGCTACCCCGTCCAGGCATAGTCACTTAAGAGCCCTGAGGCCCAAACACCTTATATCTTCGACATGTTATTTCTCAGACTCCGTGGCACCTAGATATGTCTTGTTAGATCCAAAACCTCCATGTTGAATCCCTCTACTAAATCCTCTCGCAATTTTCTTTTTCTCCATCTGATTCTCTTGTTGTCCTATTGTTTGTAAACACATGAAATAGTGCAGTCTAAGTCAGTGTATGGCTACTAGATGTTGTAGTTTGCAAACAAAAGCTTGTGGGACCAAACCAAATATGCCAACACATTGGGGTGGCTGGGTGAATTCTACTGGAGGCTTCATTTTTTTCCCTACACTCCCTGTGCTTTTGAGCTACCTCCTCCACGTGTAGTCGCTTAAGAACCCTAAGGCCCAAACACGCCATATATTCGACGGGTGATTTCTCTAACTTCGTGGCACCTAGAGATGTCATGTCAGATCCGAGACCTCCATGTTAGGGCCCTCTACAAAAGCCTCTTGTGGTTTTCTCCATCTCCATCTGGTTCTCTCGTTGTGCTATTATTTGCAAACACGTGAAATAGTGTAGTCTAAGTTAGTGTAAGGCTACTAGATGCTATAGTTTTCAAACGGAAGCTCGTGGGACAGAACCAACTATGCCAACATGTCAGGGTGGCTGGGGGAAAACTAGTGTTGTATTCTTTTAGGTTCCCTATGCTCCCCATGCTTTCGAGCTACCTTGTCCAGGCGTAGTCACTTAAGAGTCTTGAGGCCCAAACACCCGTTATATTTGATGGGTGATTTCTCGGACTTCGTGGCACCTAGAGATGTCTTGTTAGTTCTGAGACCTCCATGTCTAGGCCCTCTATGAAATTATCTCACGGTTCTCTCCATCTCCATCCAGTTCTCTCGATGTGTTATTTTTTGCAAATGCGTGAAATAATGTAGTCTGAGTCAATGTAGGGCTACCTTGTCTGGGCATAGTCACTTAAGAGCCCTGAATGACTAGATTGGCTTAAGAATAAATTTGATAGGGGTATGTCTAAGAACACCCGTGAGTTATCAATCGCCTAGTAAATCTTTCTTGTTTAGTTCTGGATGGGAGTCAGTTGGCCTATGGCTTACTAACCTTCCATTCATTGATAATTTATGTTATGATAAACACATGGATGCTTTCAAAAGCACCTAAAAAAGGATAGGGGTAGTCATCAAGCCTAGTGAATGTTGTGATGTGATTTCCAAATAACTTGAAATGCCTATAGATTTAAAGGTAGTAACATGAATTAGGTAGGATTAGATAATCAAGAATCATTGAGTGTCTGAATTAGAATGTCATTGCATCTAGAAAAATTCTCAAGCATTGGAGTAATGTATATGGAGAGACATTCTCAAAATATCAAAAAATGAAAGGCATCAAATTGTGATGGCTGTTGGGTGTTTTAACAGGGGAGAAGACTACGACGCATAGAAGAATGTAGTAAGTGCATGATAAGATAGGAACCAATACAAAGAGACCATGAGCAAGAAGAACAGTAAGTAAGGTAAATACACATATACACATTGATAAATTGAATGAATAATTACTCAGATTAGGTAACTCTTTATATACATACATTATATAAATATTAATTTCCAAAGTATGATGCATATTATACATTGAAAATACTAGTACATGTACATCACCAATAAATGAAAAAATAATCCATAATGTCTTAAATGTTGTCAAGTGCACATCATATTAGATTCATGTGAAAATAATCTCATAAATGTAAGGTCTCATACAAAATTATCAAGTTCCAAATAGTATTTTAATGTGCATAATAAATAAATAAATTCCCAAATAGGTCATATACCATCAAGTTCAAATTCCATATAGGCTTACATACAATGTCATGCACATAGGCATACGAAAACAATGTCATGTAAGACATATATATTTCCTACTCATCAAAATATATCCCTCTCTTTGCCTTACTCAAAGAAGGCCCTCCCTTAGGTGAAGATGGAGATCCATGAGATGACTTTGGATCATATGAGCCCATGCTTCGAGTCCTCTTTTGCTGAATACTCGCCTGTAAATGCAAACAATGTTTTTTTGTCAAAACTTAATTTATATATGTTTTCAACATGTATTTAAGACCATGCTAGAATGAAGGTATTTACATAAATACACAAACTTACTGCAAGTTTTTGATAACACCGAATTTCAATCTCATGCTCAGATGAGTCATCGAGAGCTCCTACAGTATGAACGAGGGTACGAAGATGAAGAGATGGAGGAGTCCATGCTCTCGAAGTCAAAATAGAGGGGGTTGAAGTTCCCTACATACACATAAGATCATAAAATCTAACATCAAAATTAGCGAAAAATAGAGCTAAGTACATGTATCTACATAATGATAATATTTTAACTAATTTTATCAATATAGAACTATTGTTTTTACTCCACTACGCCTGTGAATCAAATGAACAGGGTTGCGCCCTATCACATGTAACTCGTGCATACACACAATGAATGACATTATTAACATAATTTAATAATTCTATAATGAAAGACATTACTAACATGTAATTTAACATAATATGAATTACACAAGAGATTAATAAAAAAATTTACGTGTTGTTTGAATACCTCAGTGAGTTGTTTCGCAGATGAAATCGCAGCGGCAACACCTTTATCTACTTTTCACAGAGATGGTGGATGTCTAGTGAAGTCAACATATTTATCAAACATGTATATCATGTGAGTTAGATGGACATACAAGAACATACATATTTTTGACTTCAAAACTAATATATATACACACACACACACACACATGCAAATACACACACACACACACACACACACACACACACACACACATGTATGTGAAAATTTTACATAATTAACATTCTAAATTACCTATGTGAATGTGTGTGTATGCATGGTGCTCGCCTCCTATGGTCAGGATGAAGATGTGCCTCTCGTGCACTGTAATATCAATACATGTACATGTGCAAATACAACTATTTCAAAAATTTAACATATATAAGTAAATCAGGTACTCCAATTTTTTTGTAACACACATAAAAAAACATAATAAATTTACCTATGAAGGTGACACTGATGAATGTAATCCAAATGTCTCACTCAAAAGGACATCTAACATAGTGAAATTATCGTGTTCATCCCTAGCACCAGGTGCACCAAAATTAGTACGCATGAAAGTATCATCCTCCTCAGGCCCCAAACATATGCTACCACATGACGAGCAAAAATGTGGCCTCATGCTATTACTCCCTAAGGGAATACTCTGTGTACCTCTATGAGCATCTGGCTCAGAAATCTCCCTCGTATGTTGAAAAAGGGTCGCATATAGCCCCTAAAGCGCATGAAGTGTATCAATATCTACTGTATCCTTCATTGCTTGAGGGACAATCTCAGGGTGAGGGGGATTTTTTGCGGGGAATCTACCCTACTGAATAGGTGCATGTTGTGCACCTGGTTGATCCTATGTAGATCCTTTTCCTCGGCCCTGGAAATCTCAGAAATCAAAATAATTTGGGATCTCTTTGAGGATAAACTCGCAATAGAGTTTCCTCATAAAGTATAGTGGCACCTCGTTGTTATTACAAGGTGGAAAATCAAACACCATCCACCATCGGTCCCAAAAATTATTTTTAATCAAATTATTATTACAACAATGGATGGGAAATTGTTTACATGTCAATGGAATAGTAATATTAGTGTGGGGGTCCGTGAATAAGGTGCATATGAGTTCTTTTGAAATTTATTTTTTCTTTACATCCACATATGACATTTTGTTGGAATAATAAAGCCTATAACCCGCTCTGTAAGTTGTCCAACAATAAATTTTCCCCGTTGCTGCGTTAATTTGAACAAGTAATGCCTCCAATGTGTTTGCAAAAGAGGCGCAGTGGGGGTTTGTAGATTTTGCATCCCTCGTTGTTTTGATTAAATCCTTAATTTCAATTTTGTGTTCAACTATTTGTGATGCTAAATCTTCTTGAGTACCTAAGGGATGTTGAGCAATTATGGGAGTGTCGGGAGGGATGTCAGGAATAACAGGATTTGGTTGTGGTTGATTCCCTTAACCTCTAACTGTAACAATAAAAAATATGTACTCAACTCAAATTTTAATCTATAATTATCATATTTCAATGCAATTTTGAAAAAATAATTATGCTTACCTCTTCTCAATGGCACCATCGTCAATTTAGATCTTCCCGGTGATCCATAAATGATCCTTTGAGCTTGAGATCTAGCTGAATGAAAAAACGTGAGGGCACAAACAAGCTCTGAAACTCGCGTTTGAGGGAGGAAAAATGATAGAGGCTCGGGCCTCTTTTTTTTATAGTCGACATAACGCGTACGCCTTATGTAACGCGTACACGTTATGCTTTGGTGATTCCTGAGCCAAACAAACTAAAACGCATACGCATTTTAGTTTTTTTGGATTCTTGTCCACTTTTTGCCCCCCCAACTTTGTGCACTTACCCATATGCATACAAATAAAAGGAGAGTATTTCCAAGAGCTAAGCTCTTACCTCTCCATGATGAAGTTTGTTTAAAGTTCAAAACAACAAGCTCTCTAATGCAACACAAACCAAGAGATCAACAATCAACAAGTATGCAACAATCTCCAAATTTCTCCCAATTTGCAAGAGCTCCAAAAACCCAAAGCAAGTCACTAAAAATGAAGTGATAAAAGTGAAGCAAAAAAAAAACCCAAAAAACAAGCCAAGGAATTTGAATATATAGAAGAGGAAAGAGAAGAGGATGAGGTGGATCCATGCGGGATGCCACATCACACATCTTCAACTCCAACTCATAAGTCAACTTCAATCTCCAAGGCACAATAATTAAGTAAGTGAATAAAAGATAGTTTTACTTACACACTCAAATCAAGCCCACACCCCATAAGGACTGACATTGAATAACATGTAATAAAGTGTAATTAAAGCATACAACTTGACTTACACAAAATGCATAATGAAGGCTCGATTTAAAACCCTCTAACCATAGGTAAGGTTGGCATGCAAATTTAAGAGGTATGGGGCAAGTTTTAACTTGTCCCAGGAAGCCTCCAAAATCAGCCTCCAAGGACAAATTTGAATTTCTAAAGGAGGTGGAGTGTTTCCTACTCCAAAATTAATTTACACATCTCTTACACATCACTTACACATTTCTTACAACACTTTAATTTTTAGGCCAACAACTCTAATAATTACTTTCTTATGTCCCAATTTGATTAATTAATTTTAACAACATGTTTACTCACATTAATTTACCACAATTAATAAATAATGAAAGGGGTAAACACATCACTTAATAAACACATACAAACATCGATAAAAAAGAACCAAATAAATAAATACACAAAACCCTTTGTCACATTTAAAGGAGATTCCCCCATGGGAATCCCTAACAATCAAACACACACACACACGAACAGTACAAGTTGTCATGGTGACCTTGTTGAATTCATCTAGAATTCCAATGTGGTTGGTCTCCAATCCCCCAATGTTTGTTGTGATATTTTTAACCTGCACAATACAAATACCCCTTCAGCCTCGTGGCCATATCAGAACATCCAAATGAATATAATATAATTTTAAAAATCATCAATATATATCTATATATATGAATCACACCTGCATCTAGACAATCAACAATATCACTTACAATTTCATCAACAACTATATAATCATCAATTTTAAATTCAATTTTCTCATTCTACTCAATATATCCAAATATCACATGTCCTAACAACACACACACACACACACACACACACACACACACACACACACACACACACACACACACACACACACACACACACACATAACCATGTCCAACAACATGTCAACATCTATATATAAAATGTCTCTAACAATCATCATGCATCATATATGAATAAGAGTCAACAATAATCCATGATCTGACATCTAACACCATACTAAATCAAAACTATAGTAATGCCCATAATATAGTCAGCAGTATCATGATCAATATCAAAAGTGTCGAAGGGAAGTGGGCACTACAATACCCAAGCTACTAAATCTTGATTTAGACCTCCATTGCACAAGGCAAAAAGCGTAAGATCCAATTGAAGTGGAGTGCCATTAAGTTTCGGAACTACAACCTCCTTATGCAAGGATCAACAATTAACCACGCTTAAGAGAAGATTACAAAGTACTATGGCAAGGGCTAGAGTGGGAAGGTCAATTTATTTCATTATCATGATCTTTTTAGTCATTAACCGGTCTTTTAATGAGACTAAAGAGTTCAACTAGATTTGGGTAAAATCGTCATTTAGCAATCTCTTGATTAAGTTTGATAAAGGATACACATGGGGTTCCCAAAATGGAAGCATTAGACTTAATGCGTTCTTAATCAAACTCCCCTATTAAATAAGATCTAACTATATCCCCAAAAGCCAACAATGAAATTACTTTTAGAACTAATTAACGTTTCACAACAAAGAGGAGAAAGTTTAATCCGTAGCTTATGGTTAGTGAGGGTGGATTCTTTTACACTGGTAGAAAACTCCTTTCCTTCCAATTAAAAACTCTTAATTTTTATCTAAAAAAACAAAACTTCATTATTATCTTATTTATTTATTCATCTATGTATTCATTTTATTTTATTTTTTATTTTTTATTTACTTTAGAAAAAGGATTGCCAAACCACTAAAAGATGTACCTAGAATTGCATTGATGCCAGGACCAAGAAGGGTTATTATACCAGAAATTTTTGTGGCTTGAAAGAAGAAATTACCATTACTTATCAAGAAAACTAAACACGGTTATGACTTTTCTTTTCAACATGGCACACAAACCAGAGGTGTCAAGAGATTTGATTGAACTTTGGCTGAGACAAGAAGGTAAAAAAATTGGTCAAGACACACTACAACATTTTCATGACTGAAATAAAATCACTAAATGAATACTCATAACAAGGTGGTGATTGAATTTTATTCATCACAAAAACATTTACAAGTTTAGCTACAAAAGGATAAGATAACCTTATTTCACAAATATAGAAATCCCAAGACAAGAGGCCTTCCAAATTCCTTTACAAGCACCATTACAATATTTACAACACATTTGACATTTGTACAAGGAACTTCATAAATCAAACTGATGAAACCTTTACAAATCTTTCCTTTATCTACTCATACAAGCCATCTACACAAGTATTAACTCGAGTTAGTTCATGAGAACTGACCATGTTAAGACTACCCATTGCAACAGTAATTTAACATTTAACAATATTATGAAAGGAATGTTCTAATTCAAGAATGGATCAAAGCACAAAACACTAATCAAAGTTCTTCACACGAGATAAATATTTACACCAGCCAATAAGAAGGCAGCCACATATTCCAGTAAGAACAATATCTCAACTAATCAAGGCAACACCATAGGTTAGAAAACAAAAGATCACTAGTATTGGGATTTCAGTCATGTAATCCTATAGATTACGTGATTGAAATCTAATACTCAATCCATCCATCTCAAAAGAAAAACTTGAGAAGTCAAAACATACTAGTTATGACCATAGATGCGAAACAAAACAAAGTTATTCAATCCTTCCAAGAGGGAGGTTTCATAGCAATATGGGTTAGCAACCCTCTTAAAAAAAAATCTATAGTTTTAGTTTTAACCAAGGAGTTTACCACCTCCTCCTTACCGGATCTCTTAAAAAGTAATACTTGTTAACATAATCGAAACCACTCTTCAAATGCATTTAAAAGAGTCACAAAAAAAAACCATTAATCTTAACAACTCCATCATAATCATCAACTTATCTAAATAATATAAAGGAAAATTAATCCCCAAATGTCATTAATAATTTTTAACAATTTTCTAACATAGGCCAAAAATGTATTTAAATAAATATATTCAATTCATAACCTCATGACTATCCTCATAATGTATCACCAAAGTCATGAGTTAACAAGAGTCCTATTTCAAAAATGACTACAGTCATCCCAAACACATTTCAAATTCCAAAACCAACATAGAGGTTTGGTCATAAACTTATGACCCTTAATAATACGTTCACTAACGATCCACATAAATAAACACAATTCCATCATGAATGAAAGATAACTACAGTCATCTAAATAACCCAATACTTATAAAATTATCCAAGTGCAATACCTGAATCTGAAAGATTCAGTATTCAACATAATGGTTTCAACAAAGTATAAAATGGAACATTACTTCCCAGCCCCTTTGAGTTGTTCGAAACACCTAACCATGTTTAACAAGCTCATGGCTCCACATAAACACATCAAATAAAGGAAAATCAATCACCCAACCAATTATATTTTTGTGAGAGATCTTAGCAACATAGTGTTATCAAAATTCATTCTCTGTACCCATCTATGGGCATGGTACATTTAAGTATATATAATACAACCACTCAACTGGTAAAACAGATTCTCATCCTTGGTAATGCAGGGAAAATTTCACAGATTGAAGAGATTTTCAAGATCACAAGGTTATCATTTTCCAAAAGTTTAGTAAAGAAGAAGGTAATCATACTTACCTATAAACTTATTAACAAGGTGGTTACATCTATAAGTTCTTTACACTTCAATGGTTTTTAAGAGAGATTACAATTTTTAACAGTCTTCAACTATGACATCCACATCAAGAGAAAACAAAGCCAATAATAAAATAGATTCACACTCAGAAGAAAACAAGTTTCAACACCCTATATCCCCATCAAGCGTTATCATCTCTGAGTTGCAAACGACCATTTCCTTTTTTTAGATTTCTGGGATCTATTTTAGAAAAACATCGTATGCACAATCCTTTGAATGGATTGCCCAAAAAAAAAATGCAAGCAAACTAGTATTCCCACAAATTAAAATAACGGAAGATAGACTATCAAGCGACAACTTAAAGCTTGCTAAAAGAAACCCATTTGACTGGGTGAGCCACAAAATGCAACATGATTTGCTAAAGTGATGATAACAAAAATACAATAATATTAAGCCATAAACATAGCTCCCTTTCAGAAGAAATTTAACAGAGTAAAAGAAATGGAATCCCCTCTTTTAAAATTTATTCATCCAAAACCAGCGATGCAGAAAAGAAAACAGAGGGGCAACCAGCACACTCCAAGCAATAAATAAACAACCAAAAAATCTATTACTAGGAGCCATTTCAAGAAGGAAGATAATTCATTGCATGATATTATAAAAGGGTGGCAAAAATATTTCAAAGTTTAGACTCAACATGCCTGAAATGCATTCTTTTCCCCAAGTCGCACACACATGACAAAGCCACAAGCTTGAGCAGGTATGACATGAAATCTTTCCCTTTTCCTCCGCTTGTTGGACGTCCATACTCCATTCACTTCCACGTTTGGTAAAGGAAGGGAGTAAGCAATAGGTCAAGAGGCTCTAAAGCAACCAACGCATTTCCAACAAGTTTTAATGCCCCTTCTTAAACAAGGAACTAGTCTGCATAAAACCAGAGCAAAACAGTCCATGCGACCACATTCTTTCAGGATTTTAGTCGGTAGAAGATAACCAATGTGTTTGTATTCATCAATAACATTTAATGAACGATAGGAGGCCACAAAATCCACCCACCCTTTATCAGTTCAAAACCAAAATTTAAGCATAAGGAAATTCAAATCGGCTCCCAACATGAAATGATTTTTTTTGTTGGAGGAAAATCCACGTACATCAGACTAAGTTGCAGCTAAGAATGAAGGAATTGGAAATTAAATTCTTTAGGTTCCACATTTATTTGCAGTCCCATCAAGGTTTGCCACACACAACCTCCCTACGCATTCACAAAATAGAAACCAAGGAAGAAAGGAACCCCTTCCTCCTATGCCAACCTAGAATATTAAAAAAACATACAAACTGGCATGTTGGGGGAGTAAAAATCATACTTTCCTTTAATTTAAACGATCAAAATAACATGCAAGAAGGCCTAATTGACCAAGGGGGAGGCAACTAGAGGTTGACGTTCGAAAGTGAACACAGATCAACGACCAACCATGGTGCCACGATGGGGTAATCCCTTCATCAACACAGAACGAGGTTCAGTCTATGAGAGTGATCAAAATGATACAACAAAATGACACAGAGATAACTAATATTAATATCGATTACAATCGACAGTAAAATAAAATAATGGTTGATCGACAATTAAATTAATAATATCATTATTATCATTTTTAAAAAATTAATTTTACAACTAATAATAATAATTATTATTATTCATATTAACAATGACCGACAGTCAAGCTCGATAATACGAGAACACGATTTTCCTTTAATAGGAAAATCGTAATGGACATTACGGAGCCAGTAATAGAAAACACTAACAACGACACAAGCAGGCACAACAAAGAGGGAGAATGCTTATTATTCTCTGCGACAAGGGCAACTAAAGATTGGCAGAAGCACAACGACGTTCAACCCTGAACAACACGGTCGCCAAAGAATGAATAGGAGTAACAATGAATGGGGCATTACATTGAACAACTAGGGAAAGGAAAATAAATTCCTTGATATTCCATCTAAAAAGAAAAATTTAGAACTCTTTTTACTGTTGCCAACAGGTGAATATAACACATAACCAAAAATTAGTTGCAATAGTAACATTAAAAAATGAAAGATAACTCTTTTTTTCCATAGGTTGAAAGTTATTAAGATTTTTCCAAGCATTTGTAAATCTCTAAGGCATATGTTTGTTGGGTTTTAAGATTAAAACTAACAATCCAACATGTCCTCTACGTATAATTCATCAACATTACTTGCTCAAAGTCCACAAATAATAGATTTGTTGAGTGCGGGCTCTCATATTTGTATCCAATTTTAAATGGTTGAATGTGGTTAGATTCAAACACTATGTCTAATCCATTGTTATTCCTTGTGACTTTTAATTAAAATTTTATGGTAAATTGTAGTAATCATGAATTACCTTTTCCTTCTTTGGAGCACTATTCTATCCCTCCCTTTTGTTTTCCGCTTTGATGAGCTATTTTTTTTATCAATATAGATTTTGGAGTTGGACCTTGACGCAATGTTGATACTTACAATTTGAAAAAATCTTGCCTACATGATTAAAAAAACATATCGTAACTTCTAACTCATTTTTTTACCACACTATCATCTTTCCACATTAATATGGACTGTGGAAGCCTAAAATTATCAGCAAAGAATATGTTTTTTCAAAGCTGTATAATATTTTTGAGATCTAAAAAAAGTGTGCAACATAACAACTATTTTGAAATTATCAACATTAACCATTTAGGACAAAATAAATGTCATTTTTGTAATGTGGATATTATGTTGTGTATGACTTGTTGGTTGCTAGCTTCTCGCTATTATGTATTGTGCTTTTGCTCTCGTACATTGAATGCTTATCAAAACTAGGAGCAAGAAAAAAAGAGGAAGCGAGACTACTATCACTCAACCTGTCATAAATACTACACTCTACTTATATAGCACCTACGCTACTACTTTACTCAACACTTCTTCTATCCTAAGTGGGCATTGTCGTTCAAGGGGTATCAAATGTATTCATGTTTACCTGAAATAAAATTGCCCACAAAAGGCTATCATTCATGATATAATTCTTCAAATGTAGAGAGGTCTTCATGTATACATGTTTAGTTCAAATGTCGTGATATAAGATTTGCAAATTTTTAGGTACAAATCTGTAACAAATTTAAATGTACACAAACAACATTTCAATGTAATGTCGCATCTATATTCATACACTACCACTATCAATCACATGCCCTATCGAGTGTATAGAAGACTTCATGTATACATGTTTAATTCAAATAAACTACTACCCATAATGCTACCACTCATGATATAAGAATTACACAAGACTATGTACAAATTTGTAACAAGTTTGAAATGTAGAGATGGAACCTTTAAATGAAGTGATATCTACACTTCAAATCAATCAAACCCCTTAACACCATCAACTACTAGAATAATAACTATCCCTCTAAATCAAATAACATATACAATTCGACGTTCACATTGCATTGTACACATGCGATTGCTAGTATGTAAAATCTAAAATAAAAAATCTTGAAATTGATATCTATCCCCATTTATAACAAATTTTGCAACCCCGTAACAACCACAATTCATCACAGACATGTGACACCAATGCAAACTTTTTACCATAGTTTAGTCTACATTTAAGTTTTGCGAAATGAAAACAAATAACCACGGTGAATGGCAAGGGTTCCAACCGTATTACCTAAACCCGCCTACAGCAAAGCGCCATCGATCTGTACATTATTATTGTTACAAGCAACTCCAACAGGATCACTGTTTTCAGGAGAAGATGCCAAGTGAATATTCATCACAAGAGCCGCTATGATCAGCGCCATGCCAATATTACTTTAATTCTGCCTCTCTTTTATGCTCAATTGCCTCACGAAATTAGGCGGAAACCTCGTAGATAGGAGATACATCCACCTTGCATTCAAACAATGGTGTCGGCCTAGAGTGGCTTAGAGCAATATGATCTCCTCATTAAGGACCTTTTCATCGTTGTTCTCTCTACTTTTCCTTTCTGTTTGCAGTTTCTGTTTCTTCCATTTTTCGGCCTTGATTTTCTTGGAAAATGGTTTCATGGCTTCTTTTATATCTCTCTCGGGAGCTTAACATTATTTTTACTGGGCAGGGTTTTTTATAAAATACGTTTGATGGAATACTGGAGGCTTGGTCAGTGTTGGGAGAGGACGATTCAGTGTCAAAAGAAGAATAAGAAGGCTTTTAACGACACCGGTCATTCCTCCTATCATTTCTTCTTTCGTTATCATTCATTGAACTTTCATTCATAGATGAATTAGTGGATTTACCATCCTTTGAAATTTCATTCGTAGATGAACCACTGGAAACCATGGCTGAAAGAAACAACCAAAATCAAAAACTGTGAAAAAATGGGAGGCCGACCGAAAAATATGAACATGCAGGGAAATGACGATTGCAATGTAGGGTTTTCGGATTTTGATATTTATAATATTTTGATTTATTTCCATGTGTCCACTTTCTATTTTAATTCCAAAATAAAGAGGTTTTGATCAAAGTAAGTATATTTTACCTCCAAAAGCGTGTACAGAACTAGAAGACGCTAGCACTTCTGAAAAACTTTGCCAAAAGTCATATTGACGACATAATATACTTTGTGTTACCTATCACCATCCTTATCACTATAGAGCTCATTAAGGACCTTTTCATCATTGTTCTCTTCACCTTAAGACTAGTTTGGTCAAATTTCTATCTGTTGGTCCATGTTTAGTTTCCTGAGAGAATTTTGTCGGATAATTTATAAGTGTTCTCTTTTCTTGGCTTTCAGTCAATTATTGTGAGTACAATTCACCCTCTACACACTTCTAGAACTGTTTGACCTTGGTGTGTTTTGCATCAGATCTTTGACGTCCAGTACAAAGTTCAATTTTTCAGCTATGCATGTAACATTGTCTCCCTGGTGACCGTTGAAGTTATAAAATTATTCGCCAAAGAAGACCTCCCATCAATAACAACGACGTGGGTTTGGAGACATTTTTTCATTGCAAACATTAAAATACACCAACTTTAAACATATAAATTGCACATGAGTTGCAAGGAATACTGGGAGGGATTTCATTGTCAAAGCTATTACAGGTGAGTGGTACCTGATTTCATTACCACATACCTATTTATTATCAAATATATACCTTGTTTGCTTTATGAGGTATCTGTTCTGTGGTGACTAGTGTCTTTTTGCACGTCTCGATTGATTGTTCACTACAATGAGTGGTGGTAGGTTTGCTCGAGTGATGTCTCCACTCCAAGTAAGAAACGTGAGTATAAATTTATGATAAGTATTAGAGTGTGGACCATAATTATTACTTTGATAGTAGAAGCATGAATTAATGTCATTCATCCACGAGTTGCATATTCATTCGCAAGATGTTGTTAGAGTTGGAGATGTGTTTTCAAATGATGGATAAATGAAATCCCTTATCACGTCACATGATGTCATGTTGTCAGCATTGTTGCAGTTGACAGAAGATGATGTGGAAGCATTGAAAACGTCATTTCGTTCTGACCGAACAACCCCTCTAAAACGATGTCCCCATCGTTGACTTTGTCAATGCCCCACAACACATTCATCCACTATCACCACTTATTGAGATCGTTCATCCTGTAATGCAATGTTTTATATTTTAATAAGTCTTACATACATGTAAAAATATCTTCCCAAATTTGTCACCTCTCATTTTCTTTTATTGAGGTAAACCGATCTATCAAATTTAGTATATTAAATTTCATATTAAAAAGCGTTGGTTTCAACCCTCAAACATATTGGACTTTTTGCATTTTTTATTTTTTCCACTTTAAGAGTAATTTAACTCATTTCTATAATCTAAGCCGTGAAAAAAGTGTGGGACATACAAGTATTTAATTTCCACCATTTTCTTTCCATCTTTCCATTCACGTCTTAATCTTATGTAATATATTAAATGTCATCTAATTGAAAACTTTAAGGCCATAAAAAAGAAATTGAAAATTAGGAAAGCATTTGTTTCCCATATTTTCTGAAAAGTTTATGGGGGGAGGCCTTAGAACTGACGGGCAAGTTAACGACAATAATAAAGTGACCCCTCCATATGGTATATCATTATTTGTAAGCGCTTATTTTTTATTAAATCGTGTTATTTAATACTTATTTCATCATATCATATTCACCCTTGAAAGAATCTACCCTTTTTTTCTCCACGATATGGAAAATATTTTAATCAAACCTCCTAGATGTATGTCAAAATATCTTCCCAAATTTGTCGCCTCTCGAAAACAAAAACAAAACACAAAAACTATATATGGGAAATTGCATATGATTGACTTCCAAAATCTACATGTGTTAGATATAGAAACTATATGTTAAGGGTTCCTTCTATCATTGATTTCATGCACGTTTTTTTAGTTGGGTTTTTATTTAGTGATTAAGGTAGAAACTACAGTTTCCCATTCAGTTGATTGGTTTGAAAATTATAATTTAGTTTATTTATCATGACAATTTATATTAACGACACAAGCCTTCATAGATCATTTGTTTCTTAGTCCATTGTTGACGCATGATACAAAACTCTATGTTACATGTTCCTTCTATTGTTAATTTCATGCACAATTTTCATTAGTTTTTTATTTATTGGTAAAGGTAAAAACTATGGTTTCCTTCATCAACGATATTAACAACATTTTTTCATCAATGACCACTAACACAAAACTTTGTTGGTCCATTTTTCGTACTCGATCATGCATTCCGCCAACGTGTGTCATACACAACCATTGAGAATCATGTTTGGAAATTATTATTGACATAATTAATGTCTAAGGCATTGGAATTAGAGGAAAAAATGTGTTCTTGGGTCCTCCTTCAATGTTTTATCTTATCCAAGATTATAAATAGGGAATGTTATAGTTTGAAGATTATAATTCAGTCAATCGGTTAGAAGATTATAATTTGGTTTATTTATCATGGAACTTACTATCAATGGTGCAAGCCTTCATAGATCATTTATTTCCTAACCCATTTCTAAGTCATGAAAATACATCTGTAATGAAATATTAAAAAATGCCTTAGTAGAGCGTAACACTCAAAATCTTGACAAAAATGATGGACTGGAAATTTTCATGAAAGATGAAAGGTTTGTTTTTTTAAAGTAAATTCATTTTTGCATCCCCAATATTCATGGGGAAAATTGTGCACACCTAAGGAAAATTGGATTATCTTTAATGAAGTTGAATTTTAGATTAAAACAGCTATACATGCAATTATAAAGTGTAAAAAAAAGTGAAGAGAGGTCGTTTAGGTGGCAATAAAGAAAAGGAGACACGAGCCCAATGGTGAATGAGATATTTGCAGTGGATTTGAAGAACTTTTAACTAATACATTACCTTTACATATATTTTATAAGCATTGAAGGATTTAAATCCACAGACCCTATGCTCAAATTTAAGTGGAAACGGTTACATATGAGGTTGAATTAGAGGCGTGTGAGCAATGTGGGTTGAAGGAGGAACACACGCCTAGTTACATAGCTCACATATGTGACTGGTTCTATGGATGTTGGGTTTTTGGGCTACATACTGAAGTTCTAAAGAGGAGATGTGCAGGGCTAACATAATTTTCAGTATGAAGGATGTACTATAAACACATATAAGTTTTTGTATGTAATTTAGGTCTGATGGAAACACTAACAGTAAAATAATGTTTCGCAAGCCACATGCATGGATGTAAAAACAATAAACTAGGTGATTTAATAGCTAATAAATTTGTATATTATACATGTTAAAAACATGATTAGATTTAGATTTTCGTGAATTGCATTGGATTTTTTCCAGCAATCCAAATGATCATCAAAGATGTTGATTTTTTAATTTCAAATTTAAATCTTCTATAGTACTAAGCCACGAGGTGACATTTATTTAATGAGAATCACAATGCCACTAGTCCCCGCATTTACATTAAATTGTTGAGTTATTTTAAATTATTTAACATTGAATTGTTTTGAAGTAATTAATATTAAATTATTTTAAAGTGATCAACATTAAGTGATTTTCAAATAATAATAGACAATGTTAATAAAATCATTAGAAATAAACAAATAAGATTATTATTATAATTATAAATTAGAAAAAAAGGAACCAATGAGAAATTAAAGAAAACACGATGGAAATTTTATGTGAGATTTTAAAAAATGTATATATTTGCAATGATTAATTAGCCATGCCTAAAAATTCCATTTGTTAAAACATAATTAGAATCCAAGTTACAAATTCAAAAATTATTAAACACATGTTAAAGGTTGTGGACCATCAGATTTGAAGAAATGAACGACCAATGCAACATTGTTTTGTATATTTAAAGGGCAGTGTTGAAAAATTACTGTCACCTTAAAATTGTTTGACATGAACAGGTGGTCATCAAATTTAACTCATATCTCTGACATATAACAGATATATCGCAAATGTCACATGGATGCAAATAGTAGGAGTTTCAGTATTCTTCCATTGTGTCCGACTAACTTTCTCCTAGCAAAATTATAAGTACTCTCACGTCATCAATTCAAATCTCGTCAAATAATTTTATGTAAAAAATTTAAATCCCATGTTTTGATGTTGTGAATCCCCCTCAGTTGTTTGAAGATGAAAAACTTTATGTCTTCGTTACTACTCCAAAGAGTCGCAGAGGTATAACACCTCATTGTAGACACAAAATCTATGCACTTGGGTACATTTCTAGGTCCTAAAGCACACTAATGTATACATGATTCCTAAGAAAGAAAACTAGTGGTTGAAAACTCCTTTTAGGCCTTTTGCTTTGTCTTTTGCATTCTTGTTGGCTTTACACATCCTATATCTTTTCCAGAACTTGAATTATTTATATTTTATGTCCTCGAACACTAGTGCCTAGGTGCTACTATCCCTCATGGGTGCTCCTGGCCCTCTTTATCATTTTCTTTCCCTTTTGGGTCTCTTTTACATCTTGGGAATATTTTATTACTTTGTGTTAACCTTCTGGTTTTCAATTACGAAATTCAAACAAGGGAATCATATATATATACTTAGTCACTTCTACAAAATCAGGGCCCAAACACTAAGCATTATCTATTATCACATAAGCTTGCATCAAAGGAAGAAGAGCATTTCAAAGTCATACATCTAGAAAATCCATACAAGGGACAAGGGATGCATAATTTTGTATACACAACATAGGAGGGGAAGTTCATTCTGTTCCATCTCACACAATTGAATACTTAGATAAATCTAGATGTAGCCCACTATCATAGTGTAACTTGTACAAGGGCAACCTAGGGCATCATTACACACACATACATAACTACATGGAGTATGAGATGTAGTGAAACATTCGGTTGTAAGATATCTTCATATGACTGCCGGGGTCAGTCTGACTCCTCATTCTATATATTATTTATTATGTTTGATGTGTGTTGTGGGCATGTGCAACTAGATATTTATTTTATAGGTTACAGGTACGAATGATGACATTGAAGAGAAACCGTGGCAACAAAAGAGGATCAATAATGAATCTCTTCCAACCCAAAAAAGATCAAATCGTGAGCATCTGAGTAGACACTAGCACCCATATTAGTCACTAGCATCCAAGCGCTCCTGTCCCCCCGTGGGCACTTCTGTCCCATGCAATTCTGAGTCTTAGAACCCTCAGTGAGCCTTGATGACACTTTTCCTAGTCTGTTCCAGAATATTCTCACCTCAGATCACCTCCATATCACTCAAAAATTAATTGAGTCACCCTTTCTCTCTCTCTCTCTCTTTAACTTAAGGTTTCATATTGTATATGCTTATTGTTTGTGTCTTACTGTAGTTTTTCATCAAAATATCATTAGTCATATTAGTTACTCTGAAATAAGGTTTGATTCAATTTAAATTAAATCATTTGGTGACACCCCATTCTTGATCAAACACCCGGATCCTTATTTTACATATCCTACCGGTTTTGTTCCTCTCCAAACCCAAACCTTAGTTCTACCATGGCTCCTAAGGTTCCTCAAGTCTCCATGTATGAATTTCTTAAAATACACCCACCTTAAAAAGATGTTCTCCAAAATTCCATAGATACTATGTGCCCCCTCGTAATACGCCACATTCACAAGTGACATTTTTATCATCTCTCTGATGACCCTAGCAGTCCTCATACCATAACCAATCAATCTATCTTTGATTCCATTCAAGATTTAAACCATTTATTTCAAGATAAATTTCACGTTATATAAACCATGATCACATCCCTCACATCTGAAATCCAACATCTTAGGGTTGCTTCTTAAGCCCATACTAGTTCTTCTACACCTCATCCTGATCCCATATCTACTACATGTGCCCACACAAGCGAGGTCAAGGTCTTAAAATAACAATCACCTCTCCAGTTCAATCAAAATGTTAGATAACATGATATATTATTCACACTACTCAATAATAACATTCTTACCTAATAATTACTACCCTCATCATTGATTCCTTCATTACAAATGTAGACCATATTATAATTACCATGGGATTAATGGACATTGTGATGAAAATTTCTATGCTTTAGAACAAAAAATATGAAATTTGGAGTGTAAGGGTCTCATTTCACACTCATCTCTAATTACTAAATCTCAATGGGCTCCCAAATATGATCCCTTTATGTCTAGTGAGCATCACACCATAATTACTAGTGTTCCTTCTCTAGTAAGTCAAGAACCACCTATCCAACCTAGTATCATTAAACCTTTAAAAATACTTACCCAATTATCTCCTCCTATTAAGTCATCTACAGTGTTACCAATCCCAAATAAGCCACCACTAACCAAGGAAGCACGACCAACTCACTTGACACAAGATGCGATTAGTCACCTACTTACATATCCTCCAGTAGATCCAAAATATGAAGTTGGTCATACTCTTGCTTCTACCTACTGATTAACTAAAAATTTGCAGTCTATTCTAAGTTAATCTAATACCAAGAACAATATTAGATAACAAATAAATGTATAAATAAAATGACCCAAGCAACTAATTAAGTATAAATGTGAAACCCTAATGAGCAAAGAGGGTTAGGAAGAGCTTAGCTGATTTGACAAAGAAGATGAACTTTATCGTAGTGAAGACCCTAATGAGCTTCAAAATATGAAGCTAGAAACTATGAAAATGTGAACTTTTCTCAGTTCCAAACCTAAAAAAATACACCTCTAAACATTTGGAAAGAAACTCATTCCGAAACTCCAAAAAGAAACTAGTTCTGAAGGTCCAAAATGATGTTAACTCTGAAAATTAACTCCGAAATTGAACTCCTCACAGTTCCAAAATGAAAAAAGCATACCTCTGAAACACAAAACTCTAAAACAATGAAAAGACACACCAACCAAAGGACACAAACTCCAAATAGATAAAGGTTTTGAATGATCCGAAATGAGGTTTTTTACAAAATCCTTCGAAGTTTGATGAGACTCGATGCCTTCATGATTCAAAGCTCACGAGATTGAACTGAAAGACATTTGCAAAAACTATGTTTGAAATGAATCTAATATCAATGAACAATAAATTGGTAGATGGCTTATATGTTTATGAAATGAAGAAATAATAATGGACCCAAGGAAAAAACAAACAATAATCATGTGAAATCGTAAACCAGAAAAGAGGGTTAAATAAAACCTTAGCTGATGCCTCGACAAAGAAGATGAACTTTATGGTAGTGGTAAAAAAGCAGGTGTGAGAGTAGAAATGTCATAATGACCACATAGAATCTCCAGAAAACACATATCAGGAATAATAGGCTAGACTGGGGCTCCTTAAGAGGGAGAGGGACTCCTGTGGGCACCCTGGTTTAAGAATTGGGAACCTTGGTCTATGAAAAATATTTGTAACCTTCCTTTGAGGTGTCGTTGAGTGATCACCTACCTTTAATGTGAAATCTGAAAGATTGAAGCTTTGAAATTTTGGAACTTTGGCTAGTATGTTGCTGGAAATTGGTGATGAACTTAGAGAACGACAAATAGCCCCAGGTGTAAAGTGAGACATCCGAAACCCCCAAAAACCTGAAGTATGCTAAAATTTTGGAAGGGGTCGAACTTTTCTGAGTTTGGAATTAAAACACAAAAACAATGGCGAAAATAGTCAATTGAGAACGTCTGAAACTACGAAATTATGAAATTCTGAAAGTTAAGAACTTCTAGGATGTGTCATGTGCAATCATAACTTAAGAAAAATTTAACTTGCACAGTGACACAAAATCCAAAATAAAAGCAATCCAAAGTATGTGTAGAAATGTAATAAGACTGGTGGAAAGCTCTCAATTTACCGAATAAACTTAGGCAAGAAACTGTCAGTGTGAATGGTAGAAAATTTTAGCCAACCTTACCCTGCCTATGTAAAGGTAGACTTAAAAAGTTAACAGGACACTCAAATGTTTGCACTAGATGCAACACTTAGGGATCATCATACATAGTGCTCCCTCATTGCTTAGTCCCTCATTATGGTCTCATAACTTCCATTTTTACATACCACTTCTTATTCTCACTTCATAATTAACGTCCATAGCAATTTTGACACATCTTGATACAATATAGTATCATCATTACCAGATAGACCTAGTGCCCAAAAAGTGGCTAGGAAAGTGTTGAAAGGGCTCAAGGTGCACCCAAACTACACACATGGTTTCCTACTACACCTTCATAGGTCCTAGGCACACCTGTCAAATTTAAAATCGATAGCAAATGGTAGAACTGACTGGGTGAGTATGTTACTCCAAAGGTCAGCAGTGATGACATTCTTGAAAATTAAAATGGCCAAAGTACATGAGTTAATTAGTAACGTTTCCTCAGTTCAAAAATTCATATGAATAGTAGTATGAGACCAAGACTAAATAATGAACCTAAAGTGCACTGATTTTCTCTACACTTTACATTTTCCCCTACTTTATGTTGGTGAGCACAAATGCTCAGTAACATAAAATAGATAGAGATGCACCTAATTTTTATGTAGAGTGATGTAGAAAACATTTGAGGGATTTTATAAAGAACCTCAAGTGACAAAAATATCGATGCATTCTCTGGAGACTAAAGATTCTAAAAGAGTAAAACTGATGAGAGTGAACCTAGGGTCCAGAAATGCATGTGCACTTCACAGATTGATGTGTGACTGTACCGAATGTTAGTATGAGGTGTGTGCTTCCAAAAATATTTCATATGTCATTATCTTTGTTGATACACATGCATGCTTTTCCTTAACTAGTTGCTTCTCAATTGTCAAACCCGTAAGGAGAAGATGATCAAGTAGTCAAATACACATAGTATATGTTTAAAAACACATGTGGCTGTAGACAATGAAAAACAAGAAATGGAGGAATCCCCTAAATGTAAAAGGAACATGTGCACCTGATCATTGATTCAGAGAAATGGGTGAAGAAAGGATATCATGTACTTGAAAATTTTTTGGGTGATCTCACGCCACCCTAGCTGAAGAAGTGTTGGGAGAAAGCTGCATTATTCTCCAACCTGTAACTGATTCCCTGAAGATTTGTGAAGAGATCTCTGTTATTCTTGGTTTTTTGGGTGATCCAGTGTCATTGGTTGAAGTAGTGTAGGGAGGAAATCTGTTGTATCCTCCAACCTGTAACTGCTCTTAGAATCTAAGGATGTCCCATGTCTTGCAAAATCCACTGTGTATCGCGGTTTGTAGGCTTTGTTTAAGCCCCTCATTGTATAACCCACAATGTCAAGGAAAGAAATTTTCTAAAGTGAACTACACATTGTCTTCTAGATGCTATGTAATCTGTAAAAACCACTAAATGATGCCCTCCCTCCACTTGGGGGTGCATGTTTTCCCTTGATATGAGAATACACCCCCTCCCAAAGAGGACCAACTTTACATAGAGAATTGTGGTCCTCTTTAAGGGCTAATACTACGAAATGTCCTTGGTAGAAACCAAGGTGTGAACAAATTCGTAATTTGGATATAAACTAAAATTGTTATTATGAACAAGCATATGTAAAAGACAAGTGTAACAAGTTATGCAAAAATGTGTAAGCTAGAAATCAAGTAAATTTTTCCATGAAAGAAGGCAAATCGATCTCCACACTCAACATATTTTTTTTCAAACATGGGGCATCACTCACGATGTCACAAGACATGTAAGGACATAATGGCTGCATACGGTAAATAAGTTTGCACATTGCTAATAAACAAAGGGCAAGGCCCACATACAATAGAAAACGAGAGACAAACAATAACAAACAAATGAATAGCCATGGAAGCAAGTGATCTTGAAAAATTAAATGTTCCATATGAAGAACTCGTTAGCATATTAGAAAGATAACACATATATATCAAGAAGTCGTGTATAACCAACTAATGAAAAGTGCTAAGTAAAAAATGAAACAATATCACCTATAAGAGACAAATGTTGATGCCCCCAACACACATTGTAGGATAGGTAGGAGGTGAGCATCCATAATTCGTGTAAGATACTTGTATCTGTGATCAAAACTAGAGAAAATGTGTGAACACACATGTTTTTATGGTAAATATAATGACATACAAGAGCGATCTAGCATGTGTAATAAGCGACCATATATAAGAAAAATTCAAGAAAGAGTAAAAGTAACCATGATATGCAACATGTTGTGATGGCATGGAGTGGAATGTAATATGGATGATAGTGATCTATGTGCCCCCATTTGAGTGAAAATGATTTTATGCAATAAATTTAGTTTACCCCCTTAGCAGTCAAGAATGAATAGTAAATGAGAGTGCGTCATCGGGAAATGGTCAAAGTATGTATTGTGTCTAATGTGATGTGATGAGTGTGTATGTGCGTTGATGATATGCAAACTAATGAAGTATGTGCATGATCCTATAGCCGAAGTGTATATCACAACAAGATGATGATTTAGGTTGAAATGAGGATTTCCTAAATATTATATCACTACTAGGAGAATAGAGGGAGTGGTGATGTAGCCTAATGCGTGTACTGCTAGGTATCATGAAGGGTGAATCAGGTGACCATTTAGTTTAAAGTCACATGTCACTAACCTAATAGTTTCACATGATACAAGGTCACAATGATGAATATGTAAGTATGAGAAGGTCCATTTGATTTGTAAACCCTCAGCACAACGAGTATGGACTGATAAGCTAGAGTGCGTCATAGGGTACTGAGTGCACCTGCGTACATCCCTAACCCTGTCCTATGTGCGATCATAAGTGGCCATGTGAGGTGTTAGATAATGTGTCTCATTTGTAATGTATAAGATGTAATGCAGTGTATGTTTACATAGACTAATAGTGTTCAACACTGCATGCTATGTAGTCATGTCTTTATGAGGAACATGTAATGTTAGATCACAGACCATAATCGAGTTGGATCAATGTATGGTTCCACACACCATCTTCATGTATGATTGTACATGCAAAAATGTCGAAATGACATAGTAATAATTATGAGTGTATGATGTAAGATTTTATACCTATGACGAGATGTATAAAGAGTACTTGTGTAGTATCTTGTGCAGTGAGATTGTTCAAATAACTTCACACTCAACGCATTCTAGTATGATATCAAGTAAAAGAGTTGTTCATTGGGTACATGGTCAATGTTCAGGATCCTGATCTATCTATTTTAGGCTAGATGTATGGATCATGTAAATATGTTAGATTTACTGACATATAATATATACTGTGTTGGATGTTACTTCCCCCCAAGTGTTTAAGATCAAGGATTTTTCATACTCATGTAATGGCACTACATGTTTGTTCATCACTTTCAATAGGTCATTCCTTGAATGGATAAGCATTGATTACTTGATGTAGACATAAAATCATGCACTTTAGAAATTATTTAGTCCTGGTCTTCATAATACGATTTACAAGTTTTTTGAGTGAAGAAAGTACTAATTAACTCACGTATTTTCGCTCATCTTACATTAATTTTATTTCTGTCATTCCCAACCTCTTACACCTACATGCCCTATTCATTTTTTATCATTTCACATTATTTTAGCCTTGACTGGGGCACCCAGATTAGTACTAGGGTGCCCATGTGGCATCTTGGTCCCATTAGGGGTGCCCTGATCCTTTTAAAACTTTCCCACCACTTTTTGGGCACTTTCTATCCATTCAAGATTCTTATCTTTTTTGTGGTCATATTTCAGGGTTAATTATGAAATTAGATCAAGAGAACCCTATAAATATAAAGTTATGAGACCATCATGAGGGATTCGGATAACTAGTCACTACTATCATCCACTAGGGTAAAGTTGCATCTAAAGCATTTGGAGATCATTTGTATCCATCTAGCTCCATCAAAGGACAAGGATAGTTTATTTTCATCACACAAGCATAAGGGAGGGGATTATATTCTATTTCATGCACCATTTTATTACATTCTTAACATCTAGTTATTTCTCGACTACTTCAACAAAAAGTATGATAGCATAAAGCATTATAGGCTACATGATGCACACATACACCAAAACTACATTTGGGTCCAAAATGTAGTGCAATGCTCAGTTACTAAGCCTACTGTTATGGCAGACTGAGGTCAGTCTGACCTATTCATTTGCATTCCTCTTTTGTTAGCGTTATGATAATTCTTTGGTATTTTGCAAGTCTTTCCTTCATCTTCGATTATTAGTGACACCTAAAGCAATACAACAAATTTAATGTGACACATAGTGAGGGATTTCAGACCATCCTTTGAACCTGTGAAATTTAATTCGAGAACTTTTACACAAACTAGGTCACCCATTCTACAGACTATAGGCTCCCTTAGGTTCCCTAGTCTCTTCTCCAGGTACCCTAGTCAGCGAGATATCAATGTATATCATCCTTTTTTAGGACCTTTATACAATCTTTCTTGCTTCCAAATTATTTCTATAGTCACTTTACGTAACACAATTCTAGTGATCTTCCTCTAAATCAGTTGAGTCACTTCTCACTTGTTATTCTTGCATATTAGGGTTCTTAATTTTATTAAATTAGTTTTCTTGGGTCATTTTACAATACTTTTTTATTACATTCATTTATTGTATTTACATGTCATTCTATATTAGATTAATTATCACATATATTCCTCATTTTTAGTTAGTCATTTTGGTGAACTTAACCGCTTTCACACTTAAGATCCTCATCTTTCTTCTATCATGGGTTGTAAAGTTTCTCAAGTCTCCTTAGTTTGATTTACTTAAGAGATGCGTCCTGACTATCATGGTTGTCCCTACAAAGAGAATTATACTAGACATCATGTCATCTAGATGACAATACATTGCCACTGAATAAAATAAGTCCTATATCCGATCACTTATCTGATAACGCTAGTCCTAGTGCTTCTCCATCTAATAAACCCCGATTGGACAGAATCCACACTCTACATGCTTTATTTCAAGATAAATTTATGGCCATAGAATCCATGATTATATCTCTCAAATATTAAATTCAACATCTTAAGGATGTTTCTCAATCACATGTTTGTGCTCCTTCTACATCTCATATACAATCTATGTCCACTACAAGTCATCTAGATGAACCTCAAGACATGTCATTTCCTGAACCTATCATATTTTAGCATAATATTATGCAACATGGCATTCTTATTCAACTCCTTAATCATCATTTGATCACTCTACCACCTACTCATTACTATTCTCCTTATCGGTTAGCAAAATATCAAGGTCATCCATATTGTAATTATCATTGAGTCAATGGACATAATGACAATGACTTATCCATACTTTTCCACAAATAACCAAACATCTTGAGTGTCAAGGAGATATTTCATTTTCTACATAACATTCTAATACAAATGAGAAATCACTTTGTGTTCCTAAATCCGATTCATCTATATCTAATGAACATCAGACTAGTGTTAGTCAAGAACCTCATAAGAAACAACCTCTCACAATTAGTTCACCATCTCTTCCTACTCATCCACCTACGACATCACCAAATCAATTACCTACCAAAATTAGTTCACAATCTCCTACTAATAATTCGTCTATCATATTGCTAAGTCAACCTAAACAAGCTCCCTTAAAAGTTAGTGCAACATGGCCTCCTCTCAAGTCTAAGCTCCAACCAATCACCTTCGTCAAAGCAACTAATCCTCCTACTAGTGGTCATGATACATTGCGAATTCCACCACAATCACATGGTCATATTGTTAGCTTTTTCTGACCACGCTTCCACCACTAAAGGACAAACTTGGTATCTTGGTAGGTGACTTTTTGTCACTCTACCCTCTTGATGACACACTCATATTCTTATGGTTCTTACTATGACTGTTGAGGGGTCATATTACAATAAAGAACCTTGTTTCATATTGCATTAACATGTACATAACCACTAATACATACATACATGTACAATCATCTATCTGTCTTCATCACGCGCATACTATATGATTTCTCATTATTTATTCCATTACTGAATCAATCTTTTACGAAATTTATGACTACTTAACTACCTGCATACATCATGTATTGAAACAGTATGCACACATTACCACACACTTGGGGGGGAATAACACCTAACATGCACTTCCCCTATCATATTATCATCATTACATCTCTCATACTTTGCATCAGTCATACATTAACCTCATAACATAAGAATAATCATCACATGTTCTATCATCATCATCACCCCATGACACACACTTGTTCTTCAATTCACACTCGACTGTTGAGGACTTACTACACATGAACCCCACACACTATACTATAGGTATTACACACCGTGTTGAATCATGCATCTCGTGTCATACATCATACATAATATATTTACTCTACATCATTTCCACCTTTGTTCACCTATAGATCTTACCTCATACATATTTTATTTAGGCTACATCATTTTGATTATTTACATACTACTCATCATCACACATACACATCACACTAGTCTTCATTATCATACTATAACAGTTCCATCCTAAAAAAAATTGCACTCTTAGGCATCACTGCATACATTTCATATCAACACTATATATTACATGCACATGATATGGTTGTATATTATATTCATTACATATGCTACATCATCTTCTATGCATTACACTCACTACCCTATGATGAACTTTAGTTCCTTAGTCCATACTCGATTGTTGAGTGTTTACAAATGAAATGGAACTTATCATGCTTCACACATTCATCATTCACCCTTCTCATCATGTGGACATTAAAAGGTTATTTACATATGTTATAGGATAAAATGGTCACCTACTTCCTATCCTCTCGTAGTGGTATATGCCTTAGGATACATCATCACTCTCTGGATCATCTTATCGTGATATACGCTTTGGCTATAGGGGTCATGCACACATCATCTCTAGGTCACATATTGTCACAATACACATATCACTCATCATAGCATGTTAGACACAACACACACATTTATACCATTTCCTGATGAAGCAATCTCATCTATGGTTCATTCTTGACTACTGAGGTTGAAAAATAAATGAACCTAATTACATACATTTCCATTCACTCAGTGGGCCTGCAGCCACTATCACTCTATTTTTAATTCCATTCCATCCATCCACAACATACTGGATATTATGGTTTCTTTTACTCTTTCTTAATTTTGATTGTTAATGGTCACTTTACTACATGCTAGTTTGATTACTTGTATTTCATATTATCTATATCATCCACACATGCACGTTCATGTCTTTTTCTATTTGTGATCACAGATACAAGTCTCTTACACGCAACATGGATGCTCACCTTCTACCCTTCCTACACTGGTCATTGGGGACTCCACCCCCTTCTTCTCAAGGGGCTTTTTTCTTTCGTACTTAGAATTTACTTTACCCCCTTTCCCTCCATCATGCCCACCATGGATTATCATCCCACGCTTTACTGCCTCCACCGCGTTTATCCGTTTATACTTCTTCATGTCTTATCATAGGGCTTTACTGTGCCCACTCAACTCTTTTTCTTTCTCCCCGCGGGATATGTGTGCCGTCACCTATTACCATTGTTCTTATTCCACTGTTAGTGCTATCTTCGGGGATTTGAGCTTTTGTCTTCCCCGCACGGAGAACATATCCCACTTGTTTCGGTGGTTGTCATGGCCACCTTTTGCGCCTGACAGCATGGTCATGGTTACTGTGGGTCTTGCCCTGGTATTACACTGCTGAGGATGTCTATGGTAGGCACTCCTTCTCGCTCAGCTGTGATGTCACTGTCTCCTTCGTGCCGCGACGTTTTACTCCTTGAATACTTTGCCTTGGTTTCATGCTCTCCTCCTGCCTTTTCTCCCCCCCCCTCTATCATCTCTTCATCTACACCTCGGGTCCCCAGCCCCCCCTCAACTCTCGCCTTTTGACTTATATGTGTCCTGCGGTTTACATTGTCGACTAGAACACTGTTTATTGTAGGCTGCTACCTCCTTGCTTGGTTGGTTCCCGCTGACTTGTGGTCTTTACCCAAGTAGCATGACCGCGCTTGCAACCTATCCCCGCGGGTAGTAGTTACTATGTCCACCGGTTTCCGGACACAGTCATTTGCCTCTTTTGTCCGGCTCTCTTCCGGCCCACACTTTTGTCCTTCTAGGTGTATCTCCTCTACTCTGCGTTTACCCCCCAAATTGATGCGGGCGCGCTTGTGTGTCCCTATCTTTCGGCTTTTTACCACATCTTCGTAATCACACACTGCCTCTCTTATCCTACTCGGTTATTGTCAGCGATCCACGTTTTACGTATTCACTTCGCTTCCTGCGCATCTTGCGCGTTCCGATCAATCCCTTCGTGCGTTGTCAACTCGTCCATCCCCCTACCCCCTGTTTTTACACTTTACGTACTATTACACGGGACCCTGGCTGTTTCCCCTTAGTCCCACTTTTTCCTATTGCGGCACTGAAATACATTCTGCTTTATGTGCGGTTACTTGCTGTTGTCCCCCGACACCCTCCCCCTATTTTCTATACCCTAATCGTGTAGGTGACCTCAGATCCCCCAAACACATTTATTTATGTGACGCTCAAGACCACTCCTTTTCTCTCATAGTTCTACATTCGCTTGTTACCGCAGTTAAGGCAAGGAGCCAATGCCCACCATTCTCTATCTCATCCCCTCTTCGTTAGGACGCTGGTGTGCGAGATGTGCCCCGACACCCATTCTGTCCGTATAGGTCAATCCTCATAGTTCTTTCCATGCTTCCTTTTTAATCGACTATAGTGCATCGTGTTACTTCGTTCGATCCATCTTCCCTTTTCTCTCTTTACCCTATTATTCCACACATTCCACATGACCTTCACCCATTTCCTACTTTACCAGTCCGCCCCTGACTTCTTCCTCGCACTTTCAACAACAATTCACATCATTCAGCAATCCATGATACCGATGCATTACATTTTTCTCCCTTAAAAGTAAGGCCGTTGACGAAAACCCCAGCACTTACCTCACTTATAACTTGTGGTTGGGCCATCTATTACCACATCACCGCTCAACAGCTACACCATTGTTCACTGTCGACCACATCCCTAACACAATCTCTATGCCAGTCCCTTCACCCACCCGCTGTCGCCAACTCCCACACCCCGCTTGTCATTCCGCCTGCGTCCCACTTCACTCCCACCCTTTGACTTAGGTCATTCACTTTTGATTTCTACTATTATGCTGTTTTCCTCACATACGCCTTTCACCATGCAGATTTTTTCTTCCTGCTTTTCGTCTGTCCACCCATACCGTGTCGCCAATTTTCTTCTTTTTACAGCTGTACAGTCATTCATCGAGTCTTCTTCCCATGCCACACTAGTCCATACTTCTTATTCTGTCCACCTGTCATTTGAGGAGGATTTCACTCCTCCAATTTATAATTTATTCGTGTTGGCGTCCCCCCCTTCAGGTAGACACAACTCATGCACCTTTAGTACATTGTTATTTTCCGTCCTCGTCTCCATATTCTTACTATTTCGCCTGGTTTTTGCCGCTGATAGCACTCAGTACTCTAATTCTATCTTTATAGCCCTCTTATGGGATTATGTTATTGTTATCTGCCTTCTCACGCCTCTGTGCGGGTAGCCCCTTGGTCCTTTCCCTGTAGCACCACATAGCTCTCCAACACTTTACTCCTCCTTTGTACGCTCAGGATTTGTGGTTGCGCTTACTCTTAGTGTCCACACACCAGAGTCGTGCCCTCACCCACACTCCCTTTGTCGCCACCTACCTCCCCTCACCTACAACCAACCTTGTTGGCTCTTTCTTCTGCCCATTTAAGGCTCTTATCGTCTTGTGTCGTGGACCTCGGTCCCCATATTGGGTCCTCCTTACTTTTAATACATCTCGTCTCACAGCGTTCCCTTTTTTCTTTTTGAACCCGCATCCAGCCCCTCTTCCTATATATTGTATGAGTGCCCTCCAGGACTTCCCCCCTCCTCCAGACCCTCACTGATGCCTACTAGACCTCTTCACTTCCCCCTCAGCCGACTGCTACCTATTATACGAGCACTCCATGTGCTCCCGCCATTCGTACCCATGTCCACACGGTGCCAAGCTAGTTCCAATCAGACCCGCACACCCCCTACAATCGGGGTGCCAGGCGATGATATATCCTCCTTAAATGCACCGCCGCTTCCAACCCCATTTTTCCATTGACGTAGTTGATCGCCCTTACTTCACTCATTTAGGTGATGACACAAGAGCATCCTTAAGCGTAACATGTTTGCACACACCACACGACCCAACCAGAACCTACTTATTTCGGGCTATTGAAATGTCAGTTGACAACGCTGTCATCCTTAGTAAGCACCATTGTTGTCGCCAAATGATCTTCGTGGGACTTCCTATCATTTGCATACCGCACCTTATTTTGGTTCAGGCTGTTCGCGATATGCTCTTACTTGTGATGGTAGTTTACACAGTTCTTTGTTACTTTTAGTGGTACCCGTATCTCTTTGACCACATGATCCTAGATGTATTTTTCGTGCGACCGTTCATTTTATCGGCCGACTTTCCACTATGAGTGCGGTTCTTTATTCCACCCCATCCTGTGTAAAATTACGTTAGTGACAATTGTCCGGTTCTGGGACTTTTGCCACATAATTTTACCGTGGCGTGCCACCAACTCTGCTATTATACCGCCCCACCACACGCCACCCCATTATAATGCCCTTCTTAGCACTCTCTCAAGAAATCCCCATGTGTCACATCATCAATGTCCGATGAGCCCTTGTGCAGCATCACTTTCCGTGTGTTGGTGTTACCCCTCTGATTTTCTAGTCCTTCTACCTCCTCCACGACTTAGAAGTTGCAACTTTCTAACCCCTCGTTCTAGCATGCTGACTCACCTCCCAACTACACTACCGCATTTCATTTTCACTTGTTATGTCACTTGCTTATTGGGTTTGAGGATCTTGTCTACGATCTATTTTGTGTTGTGTATCCATTGCCTAGTTGTGTGTCTTGATCTCTGATTTTTCGATTCTCACCCCCCAGGTCTGATTTGTCCCCTCGTCCTCTTCTCTCTCAGCATCTTTTCTCTCTATTTAGCTTTGTATTCAGTCACGGTTGATTGGAAGCTTCTCTCTTTTATTTTTCCGCTTGCACTTTTTGCTGTGCCTCACGTACTGAGCGTTGCGCACATTATTTCTTGACCCTCCCACCCCCGGCCTATTCATTCGTCTACATCCCTGGCGGCCAAGTGGCATTTTTATCTTTCTTCGTTGTGATACCTATGCGTCCTTTGTGTCTAGCCAAGAAAGGAACCCATTGAAAATGAAGAACTGGTGACCCAAGGTTTTCTTCCCCCTCCTCTCCCTCTGGTCGTCTTCCTAGGATTGCATGTCTACTCAGGCTATTTTTCTATAGCTCTATCCGGACACGTTCCCTTTTGTTACTCAGATATCGAACTCCTATCTATGTGATGTGTGGAGCTTGCTTTCGGTTGGGCACTGCTCTTTCCCTGCATCGCTCTGACTCTCCACCATCTCAATTCTTTTTGTGTACGCCCATGCACCGCCTCGTACACATTGTAGTGCTACACCTTCGTGTTATGCTGGGCCGCCGATGAGTCGGCGATTTAGTTCCACACACGCCGCCAAACAACGCACACGACGCCAGACACTACGCTTGGCGTACACTGCGTGTTCCTCCCACAGTCGCGATCACATATCCTGACTTGTTACCCAGTCATGCCTCTTATAACCCCCACGCGTGCCAAGTCAATCGCCCGGTGGCCTCAGCCCGCGAACGCCGCGCGCTACACATGCCACCCAGTCCGCTCCGCGCTCGACGAGCAGAGTCGACTTTACCTAGCCCAAAGATATTGAAAAACCCCACCCGAAACATCATCCCCCCATCGTACAAGTCCAGCGGCCTGAGACACGAGCACGCGCATTACACCTCACCTAGAGGCGTGGCACCACCTGCGGCTAGTCACACTCCCTCTCGGCGCGCAGCCGGTCACATATCGTAGTCCTATCCGCAGCCGCGCGCACCTCGCGCCCCGCGGTGTCTTCCAGGCTACCTCCCCCCCCCCCACCCGTACCCCACCCCCCTCCTCCGCGACTCGCCCGGCGCCCCGGAAACCCACTCCCACACCGTCACGAGCAACAATTCCTCTTACCCGCACCTTCCCCCGACCTATGACACCATCGACATGCTGATGACCACGGCGCACCCCGCACCCGCGCCTGCGCGCGCGCATGGCCTACCGGCCCGCGCCCACTGCGCTCCCCCCCCTCTCCTTAACACCCGTACATCGCACAACGAGCCCAAAGGTAACATGAAATCTATCCCAACTTCGTAGAATGGTGTTAGTGCTTTTGTTGTTCAATTTTTAAGGTTTGTCTCATCCCCCTCTTCTGTCATAGCGCAGAAACCCTATTGGTGACCGCACCTTGATGGCCACTGCCATTTCACCTTGTTGTATGCCATACTGTGTATGTGGCTGGTGTGACCGGAAGCTCTTTTCTACACGTTCCGGCCAGGACCTAACACTTTCTTCACCAGGAATTGAGTAGACCCCCAGATACAGTCGCCGCGATATGAACATTTATTCAGCTGCGTAATACTTCATATAAGACCTTGAATATGTGAACTCCATACTATGCTAGGGTGGGTCATCTATACACATAAGCTGTTTCACAATATTGGGCCGCTTAGATATGAATTACTACGTGCCTGAGCCAATTATATTCGTATCTAACAAATTTGGATCTACAATACACGGCAGGCTGGCCCTATCGGGACCACAATTTGACGTGATTAGTCAGACCAATGTCGGACTCTGTCGGCATTACCCTTCAGATTCCTGTGCCCAGCAGACTATCCTAGTGCTTGACGATACTCATGATGACCTGAGCCAACTTATAGGATGTTCACGTTAATTTGCAGGAAGGTCCGATAAGATGCAGATTGTAGGACGGTTTCCCCCCCCCCCAACCTGCTTTTGTAAATCAAATATATCGTGCGATTTTCTTTTATATCTTAAGTTCCCCTGCCCCCAATATAACAAAGAAACCAAGGACGCCCCCATACATAGATAACCTAATTGTATAAAGAAAATGATCAACAAAACACTAATAGTCACGTAGAAATGGTAACCCTGCTCGAGAAAAAGAGGGTTAGGAAGGCTGATCTTATTGATGAACCCCGGGGTCGTGAAATGTGTCTCGTGAAGACAAGATAAAACAAAATGATGAACCCAATGACCACACCCAATGAGCTGCTTAGAACAACATAGAGCTCGAATAGTATGTTGGAACTGGGGTGCCCTCGGAAGAGGCGGCCAGGGCGGCACACCCATGTGCGGCCACTGGTTATGTGACAACATATCTACAACTACGTCTTTACCAAGCGGACTCATAAGTGTAAACTTTGACTTCACTTCCCTGTACACTATCCCTTCTTGGAATCTAGTATGTCACTGGAAAATTAGTGATGAAACTAGAGACCACACAAAACCCAAATAAAACATCAAACCCCTAAAAATAAATTCCATATGAAGGGATCAAACTGTATTAGCAACCACAATGGCGGACTTACTAACTAAGCGCTACACTACATCTTAGATCTGATGTAGTTCTTTGTGGTGTGTGTGTGAATCATGCCCTAGGTGCTTGTTATCGGAACAATACAAACACCCCTTGATTCTTGCAAGTGAATGGTTGAGGCAGTCAATGGTCCGACTCTTTTTTTTTTTCTTCTTTTTTTTGTTTTTCCCCGTTTTTTCCCCATGGAGGTAGCCAAAGTGTGGGATTGCAAATTGGGCTAATCTCTCCAAAGAAGGTCAGCTTCCTGTCCTATCCTCGTTCCAAATACCTCCAAAGGGCAGCGAGGTGTAGATATAACCCCTATCTAATTTTTAGTTCCCACCAAGAGAAAACTAGCACTCCACGATAAAAGGCATGAAAATTAAACCTACCTTCTAAGGAAGTGTTCTTACGGTTTTCCCATCTGGAACTACAGTCACACATGGACCTCTGCCTAGACAAATCAGAAGGATTCTGTCCGTCCAGCGGGCGTCACATACTCAAACCACCAAATTCCTAAAGGGGCCAGGCCGGCTGCCTCCGACAATGAAGGATCAAACAATGTCAAAGCGCGGAGCGAGGACAGGAGGCTTCTGCACAGCGAGAACGGAATGAGACACAGCTGGCTGAAGTTTCAACACTTCACATGCGCGTAGTCTACTCAGGGATAACTACTGGACTACGAAGACCTGCCAAATGGTAGCTAAGTGCAACTTTCACAAGGTCGAAGCCCAAAGGTGGTTCCCAAAACACCACCAGCGTCAGCTCTCCACATGTCTAGGGTCCAACAATTGTTGCTAAATGGGTAGAAGGCCTGAATCACCTAAGTATAGAGCAAATCCGTGGAAGGTTCCACATGCCTCAACAGTGGAACTCTAAAGGTCAAGCCTAAAAGGTAGTCTCCAAATGTGTGCCAACCCTCCACATGTTCAGGGTCTAGAAAGGGTCTCATCGGTAGTTGAAAATTCTAAATAGTGTAGAGCCATCGAAAGGTGCCACGTGTCCACTCCAAGCATCTTCAAAGGAAAAATATGGAGGCAGGTCCCAAACATGCGCCAGTTCTCCACATGTCCAATCGGCAGTTGAAAATTCGTAGACCCTCGGAAGGATCCACATGCCTCAATGGTGTAACTTCAGGGGTAGGGCCCAAGTGGTAGCCTCCAAAAAAGTGCAAGCTCGCCACGTGGTTAGAGTCAAAAAGGGGGGGAAAACTGGCCATTGAATCGAATAAGTAAAGAAGGACGACGGCCCCAAGCCTCCACGAGTCATATAGCATATTCACAAACATTAAAATTCGGGGTAGGTATCGCCCCCCCCTCCTCCCCTCAAACATGTTAACACAGCCCGCCCTACGTGGTAGAATCAAAAAATGATTCATCGGCCATTGAAAAAAGCACCAAAGCCTTGGGAAGAGACAGTGTCCAAACGATGCAACTAAAGGGATTGCCATCAAAAATGGAGACCAAACAAGCGCAATCTCGACCAAATGGCAGATGTCAAAAAGGGGGTAGACGTTATTAGTGTGAATGTGGTTAAGCAAAGGAGTGATTGGACGCCTCCACAAGTATATAGGTGCCAATTCACAAAGTTAAAAACGGAGTCAGACCCCACCCCCACACGAGTCAAGGAAGCTTTCCAGTGTCTCATCCGCGCAACATTCAAAATCAAAATTAGGGGAAGGTTACAACAATGAGCGCAAAGGCCCTCCACATGTCTGAGTTAGGTAGTGTCTCTGCCAACAGGAGGGACTTAGGGAAAAACACAAAGAAACAGAGAAAATCCACGGAAGGATTCACGTGTCTCTTTGGCACTCTTTCAAGAGATGAATCCAAAATTGGTCCCCAGACATACAGTGTCTCTCCACGTGTCTCGGGTTAGGCAGAGTGTCTCCGCCAACATGAGGGACTTAGGTAAAACATAGAGGAACCCATAGAAGTGGCCACGTGTCAGTCCAATGTAAATTTAAGAGAAAGAAGAGGGGGGCTAAATATTCAACACGCATGGGGCTACCATGTGGACCCTATATGGGAAGACTCATTCACATATTGCGAGCCCGAGTTAAGTGCCCGATCCTCGACCTTCAGGCAGCCATAACTTTCGACCAGGAGCTTAGTTTTGAGTGGGAAAGGACATTTTGGAAAGCTCTCGGCACCTTCTACCCACCTTCCACCATTAATGATCCAATCTTCCATTTTTTAGGATGTCAAGTCTCCCACCTACCACCATGATGAAGAATGGTCCTCCCTTCTTGCCTAGCAAGGAACAACACATGGGGGCATGGGTCTTGCAGTAAAGCCCATCATTGTTACAGGTGGATTTCAATGCTTTTTGGAGTGATTGGAGTAGTTGGATTCAATTCTCTTCTGAGGGTAGTTAAAGCAGGATCCAAACTTTCCCTCTCTCCTTCTCTCATTCTTCTATATATTGTAAAGGAGGGGCATTTTTCTAAAGGTTGGTCATCTTTTCTCTCCTGCCCCCTCTCTCTTCTCTTCCTTAGGGTATAATGTGGAGTCTAAGCCTCCTCTTTGGCTTTGTAATGACATTTCCTTACCCCTTTCCACTGATGAATGTACTGTGTGAACTCATGGAGTAATAAAATATTTTTTTTGATGGATTTTGTCCATTCCTTCCTTATTTTATTGCCTCTTCTTACCTCTCATCATTGCAGGGTATATTGTGCATACTTCTGATGTCTATTGCAGTTTTGAGAGCTGTGTTAATGGGTTTGAAGTGGTGTTCTGTGTGAATACTATATATTTAGCCTATGACTGCTACTATATCATCGTCTCTCATTACTCACCTCTTCCACTTCAGGAAATTGGATTTGTGATCAGCCACTTCCTTTTTCTAGTGTATCACTGCTTAGTGTAGGATATTTTTTATGTATTCTCTCTCTCCATGTCATCCTTGGAAGGTTATATTGGATTAAATAAGTTTACCTGCACTAGAGTCGCTTGTGGCAGGTAGTTTAGGAAGAAGCAGTCAACTTTCTCTGGAGGGCCATCTCAAGTTCCGCAAGTCCCTACCAGCTTGCAGACGAGGCCAATGTTATGCAATCACACCAATGCCCCACTCAGATTTTAGGCCATTCGATGCTGCTCGTGATTTTGCATCAACAGTTTTGGCATGATCGGTGGGACAGGCCTGAAGCACCTCTACCACTTCATTTCATCAAGTTGATGCATTTTGGTGAGATTTAGACTTGTTGAGGCAATTGCAAAAGCACATATGGTGACTCCTTCTGCGTTCAAAAACCCATTCTCTAAGTTGCACAAACTTCTTCCCATCCATTTCCACCAACTAGTTCTCCACAACTTTACACTTCTTCCATACCCATAAAGTTTTGCATCATGACTCATTCAATCTGGCAATCCACACTTAAGCACAAGAGTCCTCCAATGTATTTCTCAACTCCTCAGATCAGTGTTATGAGCACCTCTAAAATCATAGGGCTACCCCTTTGAGCACGTACAAGATTCAGTTCGGTTATGGAACCTGCAAGAGGGCACCTCCTCGCTGCAACCTGAAATCAACTACATGGAGAATGCTATTTTGCATGAGAAGATTCAAGATAATCCGGACGGCACGCATTGTTAAATCACAAGTTGGCCACTAGCTCAAATGAAAACATCTTAGAATTTCCTATAGGGTTCCTTTCCATGGATTTTGGACCTATGCAAAGACATTTCAGCCCGCAAGTAGAAGCTGGATTTCCCATTTTGATGATACCTATCATCAAACATGCACATTGACCGGGAAATAATGCCTACAATAAGTGGCCGGTCAGTGAACCTTGCACTGGGCAAAGCTGGCACCCAACTATCGTTAGTGTCATCTCCATTCCCAAGCAACACCACTTCAACACATGCGGATCGAAATTCCTCAAGCTTCCCATGCTGCTGCCCCAAAGTGTTTGATTTCCTTCTCTATCTCTAGTCTCCCAATAATGTCTACAATTCCTTGCCCTTTTCCCTTCTAAGTCCAAATCCCCCACAAGAGCCAAAAACAAGCTTCCCTACCACAAAACAAGAAAAAACTAGTGGGAGACTAACCCACCACATCTCCACGTCGAGGCCATGTCCCCAGAAGAGACTCAAAATCAGTAGGAGAGAAACAGAAGAAGAGACAGCCAAAGAAGAAGATGATGAATCGTGGTAAGTTGGATGTTCGATTCAGAATTATAAAGATTCCCTGTTGGTTAAGCACATGGAGGAGGCTGGGGTCAAGCCACAAGTGGTGAAGCTTCATCTGTAGCACCAGGGTGAGAAGAAGGATATTACTCCAAATCAAAAGAAGCGGCGTTCGTTTTGAGTAGAGAGAACCTTGGTTTCAGAGGCCTCAGCAAAGTGTGGAGCACGGCCACAGAAGAAACCTTCAGTCTTCCTCCCCATCATCCTATCAAAGCTCTGTGTTGAAGAGACCTTTTGAGATTTCAAACTTCATGTATTGCGGAAGAGGGGAGCCATGGTGAAAATTTATAGATCGAAGGGACAACCATGGAGGAGGTAAAACATACTATTTTTTTTTTTGTTTTTTTTTCGCAGGACAACGAAGAGGAGATTATCCATCTGACTAGAGAACTTTTATCTGATGGAGAGGATCCCAAGGAGATAAATCATTCCTCCTCCATCATTCAACTTCCCAAGGATATGGTTGCTGCCATGGCGGAGGAGCATCCAAGAAAAATATGTAGCTCACACGACCCTATGGAACCCAAGGTTAGCGGATCATAATCTTCCTGTCTTCTAAGGAGGAGGAGGAAAAGAGCAAGAGGATCCTAATCTCTCTCACCATCCACCCAAAAAGGTATGCGAGAATACTTATCTGGAGTCACAATCAGAACCTTGGGCACACTTCAGGGACAAGGTCTGTGCCCAATTAGTACTGGGCTCATTGGATCCCAGAGAGGTTGCACCCAGTCATGCTCGTTTCAGAGCCCATTGTGGTTGCGCTACAAAAAACCAAAGGCAGCAAACAACAAGAACACCACCCTCCAGCCGAGGGTACATTCTATTCCTTTTTGACACTTTGAGGAGGGGGAAAAACCCATCTGGGAGGGGTTTGTTTACCTTTAATTACCAACCCTGTTCAGTGCCAAATAAACATACAAGGTCACACTTTATGAGGAAGGGGAGACTACTTATCTGCCAGTGCCGGATGTCTTGTTGAGTCCCCCCTTTGACTTTCGTTCAGGTAGATAGGTGTAGCTTTTTCTTTCAGCAAAGGAAGTGCTTATCACACACTCTACAATAGCCCAACTTGGGGTCTGTGTTCTGATTGTAGTTTGTACATATGGTGTTTGGGTTTTTTGCTCAAGGTTGTATCATTGTACCGTTCGATACACCTCCAAGGTAGTGTTGTAGCTGTGGCTTAGGAACAGGTGAAGGCAACAGGTCAAGGGGAAATTTTCTACTCTCAAAACCATCATCTCTATAATATTTTTAGAAACTTGAGATGCGAAACAGTGGGGCAGGTTCACGGGTCATGACGCGTAAGACAGTCGGGCTCATGGTTTCAGGGAAAATATCAGTATAGGACCCCATTCATGACTCAATGCCAAGGATACCTCCAAGGCTACTAGTCTCCTTCATCTAGAAGGAAGATGTTCCCCATGGGGTCACCAGACTGTTATCTCCAATTTTCCCCCCTAAAAAAAATTGATCAAACAGGACCCTTGATGAAAGCAAAAATCAAAAGGCCATTTCAATTCTAGTGGCCGTTTTCACAATCGATCCCAAAATCCTGAGGCCGGTAGGCAGGGCTCGCACCAAGGAGGCATCAAAAAAACGTCAAAGGAGGAGGATCAGAGGTTCGCAGAGCAGATTGAAGAAAGGGCTTGAATTTTAGGATTAGCATGCGGTGATCGACGGTAACAGCAACGGATCATGAAACCCTCGGTGCCTGTGAAACCTCAACGCACCTTCAAAGGGCGATCCAAATGGCGGTTTCCCAACCCCCAAGCATCAACTCTCAAGGTCTGGTCCAAACAGTTGTCCTAAAGGGTAGCCACTACTGCAATCAGCTAAGTATAGATCAAAGCCATCTGAAGGTTCACGTACCTCAATGGTGCACACCCAAAAGTCAAGCAATAGGCAGTCTCCAAGGTGCGACAGCCCTCCATGTGCCAAGGTCTAGAAAGGGTCGTCTTGTAGTGAAAAGTTTCATAAACAGGCGCAGAGCCAGAGGAAGGTGCATCGTGGTCGGCTTGCGTGCACTCAAGCAAAAATCTTAGAGGACAGGTCCACCACCAATCGTCATGCACATTTCTTCTCCACGTGTTCCACCATTGGTTGTGTCTTGCCCACAAATCGCCAACCAAGGACCTTCGTGGTAGGTAGGCCATGTTGCTCTCATGTGGCTGTCCTTTGCCCTTGTGTACATGTATAGTGAGCGTAGCGTATCACCACCAGGAGGCTGTCTAGTCTCCACCCCCACATTTATCTTGGCCTGGCACATCACTATGGTACTACAGGACAAAAGAATGTATGTTGGTAGCACCACCATTGGTATCATCATACACTCAAATTCTAATGTGATTACGCACACGGGCCCACAACAGCCTCACGCCATTCATATCGATGCTCTCTCTCTACACAATAGAAAAATCTTTTGGCCTGCCCGCGCATTCCAGGCTTTCCTCCTACTAACGCAGCGCCTGAGTGACATACTGACGTGGTTCCAATATATCAGAACATGGCTCCTTCCTAGTCTTGAAAAATTTCACACCGAGCCGGCTTGGGACAGAGACTCAATGGTTTTCCACACAACGCGACAACTATTCCCCTAAGGCGCGATCCACCACATAGTGGGATCCTACCACTACAACACATCTTAGAAGCTCTGACACTTGTGGCCACTTTCCCAAGTCCACTTAAAAACCGCTTGGTGCAGACTTGCCCCGCGGAATCTGGACGGTTCTTCTATTTCTTGTATAAAGGAGTGAGTAAATTCACTACTCCAGTGTCTCATTAGCGCAACTTCAAAGTTAACCTTGGAGGCAACCCAAATGAGTGTGCAGCTTCAGGGGTCTATCCAGTATATTCCTCCCCCACCTAAAAATCTCTGGGGCAATCTTTCAATTGGAGCCCGCGACGCATCAACGTCTCTCGGGTCAGGCACAATTTGATCCGCCCTAACCATAGAGGGACTCAGGCCCAAAAACAAAGACACAGAGGTTAACAATGCCATGGAAGGGCCACGTGTTCTTTGCACTCGTGACATTAAGAGGGAATCTAAAAAGCATCCCCCCATACCCATGGCAAGTCCACTCCACAACCCATGCTCTCATTGGTCAGTTCTCAGAGTGTTCAGTCTGCCAACATGGTAGCCGGGACAATTTGATCGACACAGAGGGCGCAGCGGAAGCCACGCAATTGTATCTCGACGGATCGTCAAGAGTGAGAAGAGGGGGGCTTGACTGTGTCTTCAACCCACTCTTTTTCTTCTGCTCAAGGAGCGGGCGATAGCATACGCAGCGTGTGACTCTTACTCTCGTTCTTCTTCTCATGGGCCATAGTATTGTCAGGGGTCATACTTGCACGCCAACGTCACCCGAGTCTTCACACAACACTCGACCTCTCGGTCAGTGTCCCATAAGGAATCTTTTGCTATCTTGCGGAGCTTAGTTTTGAGCAAGCTATTATACGTCGCCCATTTTCTGTTTTGATTAATAATCCTCTTAGTTTTCCCTTTAATGCACCTGTTCTTATGTACACAACTTTTGTACCACACCCACATTAATGAGGCCTAGTCTGTCTCCATGTTTGCGAGGCTCTTCAGTAATCCACTAACACCATGATTTTGCAGTAATGCGGCTACACTCTTGAATCCACCCACCGCGATCACCCTTCATCTGGGACATGGTAGGACACGCTAATAACAACATCACGGTTTATATTTATAGGAATATATAGGTCTTCTCCTCTTGTTCTCACGAGTCGATGGTGGACCCCTATAGGTGTGTTTTAGTCACATTTCGCTTACACTCAAGGCTGTTCTTTCGGTGGTTCCACACCCAGCGCGTATTCTTCTACTAGTTGCGACCATGTAACTCTCACTCATACTCCTCATTCTACTTGTCCTTAACGATTGTAAAGAGTTGGCCCTATTTTTTCATACACTATGCGTGGTCATTCTTCTTTTCCTCTGTCCCACACTTATCTTTCTCCCCTGTGGGAGATATATGGCAATCTTCTTTTCCCTGGCCTCTATAAGGCCAATTTCTGCCCCGACTCTCCCATGATTATGTATTGTGTGAAAACTCATGTAGTAATACAATTATGTTGTGATGCATTGTTCCATCCTTTCTTATTTTATTGAATTACTTCTGCCTATCCATCATGTAGGGTATATTGTGCAACTTCATGATGTGTAGTGTACAAGGTTTGGAACTGTTTTAATGGGTTTTGCAAGTGGCACACCTTCTGTGTGAAATATATCTTTGGTCTGTGATGGCATCTTCCATCCTCCCATTGCTCACCTCCCTAACATAAGCTCAGTGTGGATTGGCTGATCCAGCCTCTACTTACTTTTCTGGTTTGTACACACCCACTTAGTGGGCTCTCGCCTTTTATGTATTTCTCTCTCCCTATCTCTTGGAAGGTAGAGTAGGATTAGATAGTTTACCGGCACTAGATAGCTTGTGACCGATATTAGGAAGAAGAAGCCTAGCTTTCTTAAGGGCCAGTCTTTCAAGTTCTGAAGTCCCATAGCGTGAGAGATGGTCAATGTATGTAAATCACACTGAATCCCCCACTTAGATCCGGGCCCATTCGCGGGTGCTGTGATTTTGCATCATAGGAAGGTGATTGCACCAAGAAGGATGTTGAACAACCCCTACATAATCAAATTCATCGTTATTACAAGCACCCTGCAATGAAGATACACAAACAAATACCACAATAACCTGGCATGGAAATGAAAGATAGAAAGAGCAATGAGAAACAACAGAAGAGGGTGTGAAACATCATAGATCATATTGTTATGCTATCCAAGTTGATACAGACACCCATTTAGTGCAAAGGAATTCCATATTTTCTTGGATATTTACAATGTCTCCCAGTACGGTGAGCGTCTTGAAATTCCACATTTTCTAGCTATGACAAGAAATACATGGCGGGGCATCTACAAGGTGTCCTACCGTTTGACAACTAGAGCCCTCTTATTCCACTTAATATATAGAAGAATTAAGAGCCAAGGTGAGAGAGAAGTATTATCCCTTGAAACCCCCGTCTTTCTTACAACCACTAAAAAAATGTATTTATAATATGCACTACAACAACTTATGGTTCCATGGTAAAACCCATCCTTCCAGGTACATTTCATTATTAGGAAGCAGGAATCACATACCCTTGCATCATTTTGGTAGGTGAGAAATCTGGCAACATCCTAGAACATGTAGCGACCCTTTATTTCCTCATTTTTAATCACTTACTTTAATTCTATTCTTACTATTTAAATTCTCCCCTTTTATAAAAGTACAGGGTTTCTTTGACTTGTCGTACTTGTACTGTACTGAGGGTACACTGTATTAGTAAGTAATACGTACTTTTAGACTTGAGTCCTCAACCTCCCCACCTTTTCTCGTTATGTTGATGGTTACTTCATTAATTTATTCATCAACTCATTCCCATCAGTCATTTCTCCCTCATACCTGTTTTACCTTGCGTGTCCCCAAATCCAACCCTTTTTTTTTCCGAGTACCCTTGCATTCCTCAGGTCAAAACCGTTATGGGTCTTCCCCCATATGAAGGAGGAGAGTACAATACTACAATAAAGCAAGTGGTTGTTTTGTTTTATGCCGGATGGAGTACCTGAGTAAGATTGAGGAGTACACAATACTACAATAAATGCAAAGTGGTTAGTTTGGAGAGAGGGCCATTACCTACAAAAATGAAAGGGGGGTTTTGTATTTGAAGAGTACATATACTACAATGTAATGAACAACAGCAGAGAGAGTGGTTGTTTGGTTTTTTCTGGACTCCATCCAGCACCAACACCCTCGAAATCCAAAAATTTTCAGCAGACTTTCAGGATTTCAGGAATTTCAACTTATTTTGACTTCGAGGCCACTTATTACTTGGTTAACTATTAATTCATCTTCCTGAGTTCGTATGTGATGTGATGAATGATGATGTGAATGGAAACCTTCCAGAACCTGAAACCCGAACTTTGATGAAATAGACTTTGGGTGGGTTTATAGGGCGTCTTCAAAGTTATGATTTGCATTAAACTGGGGCTTCAATGTTCGAAAAATTCCAAAAAACGTGAAAGTCTTAAATTTGGACTTCGGTGTTTTTTCAGGACCTTGTTTTTTTTGGGTTTTGTTGTTGTAGGTGGTTCGGGGAGGGGTTGGGTTGGGGGTTGAGGGGGTTTTGAACCTAGTTTTAAGTTTTTTATCCATCCGGTACAAGGGGGGGTCATTTTACATATCTATGAAAAAATATGAAAAACTGCGAACAGTTAGCATGTAAAGTACTGAATTTTGGATTGAGGTTGGGTTTAAGGATATTGTTTAAGGATTTTTTCCCCTCCCCATGTGGGGTACTATTCATCATTATGAGCTCGTGTGATGTGATTGGAAACCTCTGAAACTCTTGAAACCCCAAACTCTAATTTTTAGTTGGGTTTCAGAACTTCTTGCTCCTTTTTTCCCGATTCTTTCCAACAAGGCCCCGAATTTTACCCTTAGCTACCTTGAACGGAACCAACCTTCATGTTCATCCAATGTATCTTAAGGGGAAAAATTGGGGGAACAATTGGTGCAAAAAGTGTATGACATTAGAAAAACTTGGCATTTTGGGACTTTTAATGTATACAACAAAATAGGTTATAGGGTGGACCGAAGTAACCCATCTTATGGAAAGTTTGGACATTACGTTGGACCACAAAAATACCATTATAAACCACATTATGGTAATGGAATAAAACACACTTTGATTTTCTTAGGTACGCACGAAGGGAGCATTTTGTCAAAGACCTCTCCTATATAAAATTGCATCTAAGATGATATTATTAGGAATTATAGGATGTGAAGGCACCACCTATAATGGGAAGTTGGAAACATTAAGGTAGGTTACACTCCATGATTATAGTTAATAATGTGGGTAACCAAGGTTGAAGAGAGGAGTAATGGGATTTATAAAAAACATTACAATCCATCAAGGAAATCATTATCCACAAGATATCCACTTCAATTTGCTAACCCCCCCCCCCCAATCTGAAAAATATTTAATCCTGTGACTAAATTTTGCTTGAACATATTTCTACCAAACTTCTAAGGAGAATTGTTTTAATCACCCATCATTCTTAGCAGATATGATAGTTGCAAATGTACTAAAGCCTTGTGACTTCACATGACATTTTTTCTTGTGTCAACATTGAAAATCATAGATACTATAAACAAGGGAATATTTTTAATTTTAGAGTAATAAGTTTCATAGCCAGGGGGAAAAAATTCCTATAAAAATACACGCTTTCTCTCTTCCATAATTTTCTCCTTCAATGATCATGAATGCTAACGGACACATCAATTGTGCATATGTAAAATATTAACAACCTATCAAAATCCATGCATGAGGGTAGGGGGGAGAAGTTAAAGCATTTAACATCCTCAAAGATCTTGAAAACATTGGATCCACATGAGACTGGTCTCCTTCTTCAGTATGTTTTCAAATAAATGCATTGAACAAGTATGTAAGATAAGCTTAAAACCTGCGTATGCACCTAACTTCCAAATAATGATCTTATTCGAGACTAATTGGTGGTGGAATGTACGAGGATGCGAATGGTCCATTACATGAACTTAGAATTGGCTATGAGATTTCTACTCATGACCCCAAACACGCTTCTATCTAGGTTCAAGTGATATTGAGTTCCAATGATACATGCAAGTATAATTTTTATCACACCCAGGTGGTCTTAATTTTTTACCTAACTATCAAGTCATTAGGATATGTCTCAATAAATGTGAATGAGTTCATGGAAGATATGTGTCAAAATCTCATTGGCATGTTTCCCCAACATTTTTCGGCCCAAAGGCTAACGATGTAGCAACAAAGGTCGCTTACAAGTGTAATAAATGAGTCGTAATTTGATGCTGATTTTTAGGGAGATTGAATTTGGTTATAGCCCAAAAATTCCACCCATGAATTAAAATAATTCTCATTATAATATGACATCATGAATGGAAAGGAAAATCATTTTAAGAAAATTCTGATGGTGGTCATTGATTGAGAACGCAATGCTGTTAGACCAAAACCAAGTCTATGTAGTCAAACAAACCCTAATGAAAATTACTTTGAGAAGTTTTATAAGGAAAAAATTGACCACAAGGTTAGCTTGGGTTGCATGGTCTCAATTTTTATTTGTCAAACTTAACATAGGTTTTGTTGTCAGCTTTTGAATGAAAAATTCTTTGGACATGGTTCGGTCTAAAAATATGAGAAATAAAATGTTCTGGATAGCTTAAGAAGGAGCTTCTTGTGATCATGTGAACCTGTGTGGAGAGAAATTATCCAAGATTAAAGATCTAATATTTTATTTTATCCCAATGTCTATATCAATGGATCCCTCAATGAGAAAACATTCCCCTCTTTGTATTTAATAGGGATGGAGAAGTCTAAAAGTATCATCCTGAGCTTCAAATACGGCAAGATATTTTATTGCAAAAGTCATAGATTGCCCACTCCAATGGGTGAGAATGATGGATGTCAATCATCAAAAAAAAAAAAATTTATGGGAAGGAGGAAGGAAGATGTTCAATGCTTGTAGGAAATCTAGGATGCTTCTTTTGTTTTCTTTAAGGAAGTCTAGTTTAGAAGTTTTGTTATGTGATAAATCTCAGAAGCTTAAATAAAAAGAATAAAAGACTTATGGAATTTAAAGATCAAGTTTGATTTAAGAAAAAAAATATTGTTATGAGATATTGATTTGTAATGAATTCTCAAGAAAATTGATTTTTTAAATATGATTTAATTTATTTATGAATGGGCGTTGAAACTGTGATGATTTCGATTGATGATGGAAACCATCTGGTTCATAAACTATCAATGGATTTTATTATAAAAGGTATTAAAAAGGCATTTGTGAATTGAATATCTGAGAGAAGAAAAAAATTGAATTGTCTTGATGATTCTAAGAGAGAGAATATTGACAAAAGAGTTTTTTTAAAAGATTTTGTAAATTGATCTGTGGAAGTAAACTCCCAGGTTGACTAGATACATGAAGAAGTGGGGAGAGAGAGGGGCACCAACCGGTGTGTCCTAACCGAGGGTTACAGGAGTGCAACCTTGGATAGTCTGTCCGGAAAGTGAACATACACAGGTGTCTACACATTCCTCTCCTCATAGTGTGGCCATAATCTGGTGTTTATGTCTGTATCTAGGCACTGTAATTTTGGTACTAGAATTGGTCCTTCTAACCCATTTAAGATAATTTATTTCTCTATAAAATCTTTGTACAATACCTACAACGCTATGTAAATATTTGTATAAAGCTAATAGACAGAGTTTAAGTTCTTCTGTTTTAATTTTATAACATGAAACAAAGAAATATTATGATAATGCTATGTATATCTTTGAAAAATACGTCTTAGGTTATCAGAAACAATGATGAATTGAATTGCATAAATAAATAAGTTAATGAAAAAACGTAATTTTAGATATGTAACTCTATTTGAAAAAGAATTTGTATTAATAAATATATAACATAATGTATGTAGGTGTGTAATGAAATCATATTTAAGTATTGGGTCTTGAAAATTTAATGGTGTTGTTTTCGGGCTCTGAATTATCTATTCTTATGGTCTTCCTGGCATTTTTGTTATATTTCTGTTTATGATGTGGAACCAAAAGTTTCCCTTAGATAGTGATTAATCTCGTGGTCTAATTCCGCCCCGACCCCCCGACACCAAATCAATTATATTATATACGAAGTTGTGAACCAATAAATAAAAAAGATCATGTAACTTCATCTGTGTCATTTTTTTTCTGTTGTGAAGCTTAGCCAATCAAAAAAGATTTGGCCATTCACAATGTCAATATGTGTTAAGATCATTTGAGCATTGTGAATTGTGAACCAATGAGATCATTCCATGCTCTTTGCTAAGTCATACTTGATAATCTTTCTTTGCTAAATGCGAAACCCTAAACCAATAGAATTACTCCAAGTTCTTATCGCATTTAGTGTGTGTTAGTCTTTTACTAGTCTTGATAGTTTAGAGCCAATAATATTAACCACATTCGATTTACTTTTATTTACTTGTCAGAGTGTTAGAATGGAGCCAATAAAATGTGACCACATTATTTTTGCAGTTCATTTTCTTTTTCAAATTTCGTGTTAGGATGCGAAAAGTGAAACCATGAGGAAGGTTCATGTTATTATAATTTAATACATTGTTTGCTATTAATTGGTATTCGGTCTTGATGTTGCATTGTGAAGTGTGAAACTAATAGTTACGCACCACCTATATACTAGTTTCGCACTATCAGAATTTAGATTTTCCTTGCCCATTGGAAAATATAAGCCATATGTCTTTGTCCTTGGTTCGTTCCTAATGTTCAGACCCGAAATATTGGGTCATTTGCGTTAAATTTAGTTGATGAGCTAGAGCCAGAGGCGAAATTGGTAGAAAATCAATGTGGAATCATGCCAGTATGTGTGTGAGCTACTTTTATCGTGTTTAATATTTATTTGATCTTGTTTATCCATAGGCAGCATATTAATAAAATATCTTAGGTTATAATCATATAGTATTTTTGACTTAGTTTCGTAATTAAATCACATTAGAATGTAAAGGTATCAGTCTTCCACAAATATATTTTGTAAGAATTATCGATTTCTTTTTTAGGAAAAAAGTTGCATTTTAGTTTGGTATCAGAGCTAAGTATCCTCATAAACAGACCATTCTTTGTTGATTGATTGAAAAGGAAATTAAATAGCTATGTGTTAAAGTAGTAAAATATATTATGGTGATTTATCAAAAATATTTAAATGTTAGTATAAACAAATGGAATGAAACTTTGATTTGCATGGGAAGGATTCACAACTGACAGGGATTACAATGGATTGGAGGGGAAAAAAACCAACATAAGTAGGGAAAAGTAAACTATTTATTTGGAAATTAGAAACATTTTCAAGCCAAATTGTAGAAGCTATGATCGATAAAAATGATAAGTCTGATAAATCACAAATTTAAAAGTAATAAAATATGAAAGAAAAAAATAAGAAAGAGAAAATACTTTTCTTTAGATGATGATTCTATCATAATAAAGTAAATGAATCCTCTAATTCTTTAGTATTATGATTCTTTGATAATAAGAAATAAAAGTTCAAGCAAGATTCGAAATACATACAAAAAAACTTTTCTAGAAAAAATAAAATTTCCTGAATATGTTGGGGAAGAGGAACAGGGGCGGGGGAACAACTGACACTGGATATCTATGTTAGAGAGATATTTTTTAATTTCATAAAATATAATAAGATAGAAGGAAACATTTGCATCATCTTATCAATTGAAAAATCATTGCCCTTAATTGATGGGAAGACACAGTAATACCTAAAAAACTTAAAGCTCATAAAAACATCTCATGGTAAATAAAAAGGTGTAAGAAGAACTATTTTTCTGAAACACTCTTGCAGCAAAGGTAAAATGGATTATTGATCTAAAACAATGTTTTAAAAAACTATGAATGAGTTGTTAAAAACAAGCGTTCGAGAACTTAAAATAGATTTGTGTCTATTTTAGAAATAAAAAAAAAAAGAACAAGAATATGTCAACACTAAACCAGAGGGAAATAAATGTTGGAATATGTGGAGTAACCACTATGTTAGGGGTTTACTAAGAAAACTAAAAGTTGGGAGGAAAAAAAGATAGAAAAGTGGTTGGTGATAAAACCAAAGGACGGAAATCAAAAAATGAAAGTTTATGTCGTTATTGATAGTGGTATAGGACATAAGAAGTATTCTTTGATTTGATAGTTAAAAATGTTTATAACAATGCAGGCCTTGTTTTCTTTGCTTACTTTGTAGTAGTATAGTTTATATCTCCTATTTATTAAAATTTGATTTTTTTTCCAGAAAATTGAACCAGTCGCTGTTTTGTAGTTGTGAAATGGGATGATGGAAAGAATAATAAGGAGGAAAAACACAAAGATCTTTAGTAGAAGATATAGATTTAAATCAAATAGTAATATTGTTATCTCGTGAATATTTTTTTATATACTAAACTCGGTTGTATGATGTCATTTTAGGGATGGCCTGGTTTAGAACAGAATCATTCCCTTATTTGAAGTGAAATAAACAAGGTGGTATTCAAGACCAATATGCAAATAAGCATATTTTGCAAGGAACTAAAGACAACTAACTTTTAAAACATAATACTTCTTAAATTAAAAGAAGTATTAAAGAAAAAATATAAAGTTTTCTGTCTTTGATTACTCAAGTGATAAGCTTAAATTAGATATAGATGTCATTAGTAGTCCAAGAAGTTGGATGTGTCTTTCTTCTGATATCGAAGATTTTCCACCTAGAATTTTGTAGAACATTGTAGTTACCTTATCTTAGAGTGAAACCAGTTCAAAAGCACCTTATAGACAGTCTATACATGAAGTGCTAATATGTAAGATACAATGATTAAATTATTAAAACAAGAAAAAATTTAGACCAGTGTTTCTCCCCCAGGGTGATCTAGTGTTGTTTGTTAAAAGGAAAGATGGTACTATTAGATATGTATTGATTTATAGACAATTAATTAAGATAACTATTAAGATAATACCATTTTCCTAGAATCAATGATTTTGGATCAATGACGGTGTTAATGTTTTTCTAAGATTTATTTGGTTTTGGGATATCATCATATTAGAATAAAAGGATTCCGATATTGCAAATACTATGTAGCAAATAGATATGGTCATTATGAATTTTTTAGTATGCCTTTAGATAACCAATGTCTAGCCCAACATTCTGACTGGAAATGCATGTTTTTAGACCAGTTTCTGGATCTAGTTGTTGATTATATTTCTAGCTGGATATTTTTATCTATTCAAAAATGAAAGAAGAAATGAGAAGATGTTGGATAGGATTGAAACTTTAAGAAATAAAAGTTTGTATGGTACTCTAAGTATAAATGTGAATCTATAAAATGAAGGTCTCTTATCTAGGTAATATTAGCTCTAAAAAATGAATTTCACTTGATCCTTCTAAAGAAAAGTAGTAAAAATTGGGATAAAACCAAGAGACAAAAAATGGATTTTCTTGGTTTTCTGGTTTTTATCGCAGATTTATTAAAAAACTAATCTTACAATAGCACTCCTCTCACAGGCCTTAAGTTAAAGAAAAGTCACTCATATGATTGGTCTAAGGAATGTGAAGCTACTTTTAATAAGTTGAAAGGAAGACTTAACCAGTGCACCTGTGATATGTATTCTTGTTTTTCTAAGCCTTTACTGTTTGTTACTTGCAGGCTTTGGGTCTGGTGGTTTGTACTAAGGCAAGATAGGTGAGTTGTTTAGTTTGGAATCTATTTTAAAAATTTATTTTCTTACTGAAAATAAATTATCTTATCATGATTAGAATTGTTAGGGGTAATTCTGCATTGAAAAATTGGAGACATTATATATTAGATCACAAATTTGTCGTTGACACTGATCAAGAGGTATGGAAGATATTTGTAACTAGGCCCTTATTGAAGATGAGACAAAATAAGCTGGGTAGATTAGAGTAGAGTACTAAGTTAGTAGGATATTTTGAATACAAATATTGTCCCCAGATAAATCAAAATTTGGTTACATAGATTTAAGTAGAAAAATATGTTTGCAAAAATGATTTGTCTTTATTAAAAAAGAAGTCAATTTATCAAGAAATTAAAATATGGCATTGCTAATGATAGCTATTTTACTAAAATTGTTATTTGGTTTGATTTGGAAACACTAGATCATCAAATGTGATTTTTAAAGATAGAGATAGGATTTACTTCTTATGTTCTGTGGGGGTTTCGTGAGAGTGTGATATGGATTATGGATTGTACTATAAAGGTAGATTGTGATTCATTAATCTCACCTAGTTTTTAAGACCAATAAATTTTGAGGGAAAGAATCTCATGACATGCCCATAGATGGGGACATCTTGTATTTCAAAAAAATAAGACTTACCTTTTTCAGTCAAAAAGAATTATTTCTAGCCTTAAAAAAAAGAATGAAACAAGATATTAGAAATCAAGTTTACAACAGTGTTAGGCTTTTTCAAAAGGTTAAGAAAGTTAACAATGCAGTAAACTGGGTAGTAATCTGGGTCCAGAGTATAAACTTTGTTATCCTGACTGGGACAATGGGGAGAGTCCATAGTATGGATGTTATCATAATGGCTTACCTAAGACCCAGATGGTAATGATGTTTATTTGTTTTGGTTGATAGATGAAAAAAATGGCACATTCCATTTTTCTACCAACCAAATCAAAACCTTAGTTTATTGTAGCTAATTTTTTTAAAGGAAAATTTTCATTTTCATGGGCTTCCTAAAAATATTAGTTAATTGATAGGATATCCTCTAGATTTACTCTTGTCTTTCTGGAGATCCTTGTTGATGAATTTGAATTAGGGTTACTAGTTTTATATAGTACTGCTTATCATTCTGATTTGATGGGACACTAAAAAAGCATTAAATATAATTTTGGAGATATGATTAGAATGTAGACAGACAAAAACCTAGAAATTGGGAGCAATATTTTTATTAATTGAATTGAATTTATTTTCTTATAATTCAAGGTTATCATACTACAACCAAATGACACCTTTTGAAGTTATGTATGTTTAGGAGGAATCATACTACTCCTATTTTCTGGTCAAACCTGAGCAGATATTTGGTATGCAAAACATAATTTTAAACGAAATGGAAGAAAAACTATAAATTAAGCAAAAACCAAACATGAAAGCCTATAAGATTAGATCTTAAAAATTGGGGATGATCAAAACAGATCTGCTAGAGTAGAGATTAAAACAGGTGATTAAACTATTTCTTCTAGTTAAACTAAGAAGATTTCTTGAATTGGGTAAATATGCTAAAGTTAGCATTCTCACTAATGTGGACCTTTGGGGAATCAGAAAGAATAGGAAATTATAGCTATAGACTTGGCTTTACCTCTTGAATTATCTAAAATTATAAGTGTTTGTGTAGATTGTTAAAGAAAATAGTGTTATTGATGTTATAATCTATGTATGATTGGAAAATATTAGTTGTGAGCCTACCATGTGTGAATTAAAAATTGATTCTGAGAAAAAGGACTAAAGAATTCTTATAAATAGAGAGAAATTAAATAGTTAAAGTTAAAATAGACGTTTTGATATTGAAAAGTGTTACATGGGAAAGAGAAGATTTCCTTGAAAGAGGCAATACCCTAAATGTAATTACTTGAGTTGTGTTTTTGTTTATGATTTTCAGAGTAGACTTGGCACTACTGAGGATAGTTAGCTGATTCAAAGGGAGAAATGTTAGGTGACTAAATCTTCAAAGATGTTTTAAAAAAATAATTAAAGACTATGTATTATTCAAGAGAAAGTTGATTTAGAAAAATATTTGTAATAAGCTATTGATGTAATGAATATCCCAAGGAAATTGATTAAAAGATGCTTTATTATCTATTAAAAGGGTTGAAAACCATGTGATAGTTCAATAAACTTCCAATGAAGTCTTATAAAAGGCGTTGTGTGTGAAATATTCTGAGAGAGATTAATTGAATTCTGTTGGATTCTAAGAGAGAGAATATGACAAAGGGTTGTAACTATTTACAAATTGAAAGGGGGGGGGGGTTCTGTAGAAGTACAGTAAAACTCCAATGCAACTAAGTATAGGCAAGTGGTGGGCAAGACGACGAGGGGAGAGGGACACCAGTGGTGTCCTAACGGGGGTACAGAGTACAACCTTGGGATGTGGTCCTAGCTAGTGCAAGTGAATAATACAGGGGGTGTATAACACAGTCCTACTCATAGTTGGCCATGTCTGTTGGTGTTTTTTTCCTGTGTCTGTGAATTGGAATTTTGTATTAGAATTCCTTCTTTACTATCTCAGATAAGTTCTCTTCTGTAAAAGCTCTGGAAATAGTTGTAAAAGCTTTGTAAAATTGTATAAGCTAATAGAAAGAAGTTAATTCTTTTTTTGTTGTTTTAACTCGGATAAATGCCACAAATGAATATTTTTTGCTATAATTGAGATGTTATTATCTTTGAAAAAGATGTGCATGGTTTTATCAAAAATAATGATTGCATAATAAAGCGGATTTGTATCTTAATTCACAATAATGTTATGTGTGTAATCAATCATATTTAAAGTAATGTCTTGAAATTTAATAGTGGTTTTTGGGCTGAATTATCTATTTTTGTCTTTATGGTCGTGTCGATTGTTTCCCTATATTTTGATGTGGACCCGAAAGTTTCTCTAGATACATGAATCCTGGGTTATAAGTTTACCATAAAAACCAAAGTAATTAGATATGGTAAAGTTAAATCCAATAAAAATGACCATGTATTTCGTTGTGTCAATTTTTCGAGTTTTGAAGCTTTAGCCATCAAAAAGATCATGTCCCTTCGCAAGGTCAACTAATTTTAAGATCCTTCTTAGCATTGCAAAGCAGAACCAAGAGATCATTCCACAATCTTGGCTACTTTTATTTTGCTATTGTCTTCTTTTCTAATGTAAAACCTGAACCACTCGGAATTATCCAAGTCTTTTCATATTTCGCATTGTCAGTCTTGTAGTCTTGACAGTGTTAGCCAAATAAAGATGAATTCGTCATTTCACTACTTTATTTTAATTTTCAGAGTTGCAGGAATAGAGCCACTTTAAAACGTTCCCAGGTTCTTTTCATTTCGTATTTCTTGTCAAAGTCAAGTCAGTATTCTGCAAAAATCAAACATTAGGAAGATTCCATGTATGTACGGTTTAATTACATTGTGTTATTATTGGTCTTCTGTATTATATGTTGTATAGTGAAGTGAAAACTAATAGAAAAGCACCACGACATACTAGTTGAAATTTCAAACTTCGATAGCCTTTGCCATTGAAATATAGCAATATGTCGTGCCTTGTCTTCATTGTGCGCCGTATTAATAAATTTATCTTAGGTTATAATCCCATATAGGTATTTTTAGACTTAGTTTTTTCATAATTAAATAGCCATTAATTATGAAAATGTATCAGTCTTCCACAATTAGATATTTTGCAAGAATGATCGATTTCTTTTTGAATGAAAATTTGCATTTTAAGTTTGATATTGAGATATTGCCAATTATCTAATTTTCAATCCTGATCCTTTATGAACAAAGGTATGATTTTTTATGGGGACAAATAGAAATACCCCCAGATACTGCGAAAGGAAAATAACATGGTAAATGTCGTATCAATGAATTAGAAAGTTGTTTGACCTCTCCTATAAGAAGGAAATTATTGACCTGTAAACACATCCTTAAACAAAAAACATATCAAATTTAAGTGTGTAATTATAGGTGTTTTCCGTGGTATTAGAGTCCCATAGTCTACTGGTTGGTAATGAGTAGGAGCCATTAGGATGTAAATTTTCCATACCCAACTTCGAGATAAGAGTAAAACCCATCAAAAAGAATTTTATTTTAGCTCTATTGTTAGTACAACTCGTAGTGAAGAAAATAAAAGGAAATTTAAATTCTCCTTTCTAGGAAATTAGGACTACACCTACTCCACACCAAGATAACACTTTCACCTTGTGTTAGTAAATTTCATTAGTTCATCCCTGGGAAAAGGGTCATAATGAATGCCAAATGAATTAATTTGTGTCATAGATACTAACCATAACAATAGTGACGATCGTGTATATGGAATATGGTTTTGACCCAATCAGGTAGGAAAAGGGAGACCCTGGTGACCCCCTGTGGGTTAAATGGGAGGAAGAAGGATTTTTCCTTCTTTAGGAGTTTGAATTTACATTTTAATTTCTTAAGGATATAGTCTCAAACCTATTGCTATTAGAGTTATCATCTAATGGAAAGTACCTTTCTACTCAACACACTTGCCTCAATGGATGGCTCTTGCAAGGAAGTTTTTATGGTTATGGGAGAAGGAATCGTTGTACAGATAAAAAATGTTGACAAAGTTATTGCCCTTTCAATAACAGTACGTTTGTGTACGTAGTTTGTAAGTAATCTCAGGACAATGGGTTATGGTATGTTTCTGAAGGTTTCCTAGAGGATTTTAAAGAGGTGGATATTTAATGGAAAATTACCCTCCCTAGATGTAAGATTATATTCTTAAAATAAAAAAAACTAAGGAATGACCTTAATCTAATAGATATAAGGTTCCTTAAGAAAAGTTTATTTTTTTCTTATCAATTATGTAAAAATTTAAAGGATATCTTGGAAACCCGGAGTGACGGCCAGGAGGAGAATCGTTCCTATATATGTACTTAGGCTATCATGGTCTCCATAGATGTTGCTTGTTGACGATAATAAATTAGTCTAACTATACCCAAGATTTGTTAGAAAGGGAAATGGGACTATGTTAATAATGGGAACCATACGTAACCATGACTCAGGTAATGAGGTTATATAGACCCATAGTTGAAGGGGGAGATTTGGAAACAACTTTCCTAGAATTATATGTTGCGGTATTGTGTTGTGTCAAAGAAAAACCCATCATCTGTCATGGTCCACTCTTGAAAGAAAAAAGATTGTGTTAATGTGATCAATTTAGCCTGGCGGGAGGGGTAACATGGAAATATAGTCCTGACCCCCAATGATTCTAATAGCTTAAGTTGGAGAAATTGGAAATCTCATTAGTTTGTAACCAATTCATATTACCATAGTTATGGATCATTATGAGTTTTTATCTTAAGTGTCTCAGAGGGGGATCGGTGGTGTTTCAGTAACCATATTGTCTTCTACATCCCCATTGAAACTCAAACACCAATCATGCAATTCGTACTATGGTTCCCAAATGGGGGCACATCAAGGTTAATACATCAAATGATAATTGTGACTTATCATGAATACCAAACATGGAATAACATGTTTTGATGGACCATTTGGTATGTTGCTTTGGGTAGCGTGGTTTTATGATTTGAGAAATGGATGTGGTATATATGTACATTGGTGATTTGCGGGTGGTATGGGACCAAAGTCTCATTACATATTGTTCATTTTAAAGCTATGTTTTCTAAGATTATTGTGAGATTTCTTTGTATTTTTAGGTAAATGTTTTGCATAAACTGTTATGTTTCTACATGTGTGAGTTTCATGACCATAGACCCTATATAAGAGCAAAAATAATCAGGAGCATACTTGTTTTTGACAGCCACATTATGTGGTCAAAAACTTTGTTAGGAAGTCATTTTGATAATTGTTTTGCTATTCATGGCAAAATTATTATGGTATGTACCTTATGGTCCTTGAAAATTTTTGTTGGTTTTAATTTATTGTGTGGTGTTTAAAATCAACACATTAATGGTGGATGTGGTGTTGTTTCTAGAAATGATTGGTGCTTTTTATTGTTTGTGTTATCATTAGTTTTTATCCTTAACATTCTTCTTAGGGATGCTGGTTAGGTCCAAGCAATTAATCAAATGCAAAAGTATTAAAATTATGAATTAAAAAAAATAACTAGACATGACATAATAAAAATATTAATGTGGAAAACCCCCATATGAGGCAAAATCCATAGTCAAAATATTATTAGTCCATTAAATGAGAAAACATTATACATTTTCTAGTCCTGTCTTTGTAATACCTTTCTTCCACCACTGTCTCCCCTTTTAAAACATTTAAAATTCAAATTTGAATTCACCAAGCCAAAGAACCCGTTATAAGTGTTTATGGGTGTGTTTCTCTTGAAGCAACCCACCTCTTTAATAAATTAATTTTGTAACACCAGGAAATTTACATAAATAGAGAAAAAGAAAAATAACAACACAAAAAAATTCCCTTTGATAGTGATTAAAGTTCCAAATACCTCAAAATGGATCGTACTGTAGAAAAAAGGGGTGAGTAATTCTCCTGTTGATCAAATTGATTTGAAGACTTTTTTGGATTTTTGGATACTCTGAGAATGGATTCCAAATGGATTTAAGTCAACTACGAGCTGATGAAGAGTATTGATTAACTTGATTGGATATTGGTAGAATAACATATGAGTGATTGATTCACCAATCAATTAGACAAATAATAGTATGAACTCTCAAGTCGTGTTGTGGGATGGTTGTGAAGGAAATACCAGTAAGTATAGCGAGGAAGGGAGAATCCGCAAGGGCCAAGATAGATTGACTTATTTGAAGCTAATTAAACATGAATGATTGTTTAGTTGCGTTTTCAAATTGATGATTGAGGACTGATGTTTTTATGAGCTTCATAGATAACCTATTGTTGAGTTGGAAAAATTTCACATTATTTTGATATTAAACATGGAACAAAATATTTAATTCCCTTTGTCCTTATTTGATCACCAAAAAAAGTACATGAGTGATGTACTTTAGAGCATGTGAAATAATTTTGGATTGTCATGACTTAGGAGATATTCTTTAGATAACTTAAATGCATGATTTGATTTAATTGTTAAACATATCCTATTTGATGTTAATAATGATTTTTTACTTTAGTCATTTATTTAGTCAACTTGAGTTGAGGAGGTGGATTGGATGTGGGATAAGAAATGAGGATATTTATTATTTAACTATGAAAGTGGATATGTGAGGATTTTATTTAATTAATTAGATATTTAAATGAAATAAAAACTTAAGATAAGGGTGATAGGGTGCACACAAATTAATAATTAAATTAAATATAGAGAAAGACAATGATCAAAAAATTGGATTTCAGAAAGACCCAAGCCTATGATATCCTTTATTGAGACTTGTTTAAAAACATATCCTCAAACATGTTCATTTTTAGGAAAGATGGTTAAGTCGAGTTGACAATGATACAAACACCTTCAAATGATAAAAGAGACCATTTCTGTTTTGTGATGTAGTTTAATTGTTGAATGCTGCAGGGGAATGCACGGAACTACCGAACTTTGTTGAGTAAAAGGTTGTGTAACTATAGGTGTGGTTTTTCCACAATAGTGTCAAAAAAAATGAGGAAATCTGAAACAGGCTACAAATGTTGGGATTCTTAAAATGGTTTTTTTTATCTTCCTTCATAATTGCATAAGAAACTAAAATATTAGTGCATTTATTCCTTCTAAGCAAGTGATTTGAGTGAATTTCAAGTGTGAGTAAAGGAGGAAGTTGGAATTGGTATGTTTTGTTCATAAAAAAAGGTGAGTTATTTCTTGTCGGGGATTTAAGCAAGTTGCAAGTAGAAGGAGTTGATCGTCTGAAGGTCATAGTTTAGGTAACTTGTATTGTTTTGGATATTCAATATTGAAGGGAAGAAATTTCTTTATGAGTGGATATTTCCCAAATTGGGTTTTCTAGATAAATTGTGTCTCCTTGTCTAATCTTTCATTTCCAGTAGTGTGTGAAATAATTGTTGGCTAATAAACGAATATTAAGATATTGATTACATTTTTCATCTTACACCAAAATAGATAATGTGTATTTCCTAACATAGGAATTTACGGATCATATTGGTATCAGAGAAGTTAAAGATCAATTTTTTTGTTGATTTAACTTGCATTCACATTTTAGTGAGATGCCTCACCCTAAGGGGAGGTTGAAGCGTGAAGGTATCCTGATTTCCTTCAAGAAATATTTCCACCTACGACGTGGAAGCAAGG